>VDFB02275778.1:0-75941 GCA_007258455.2 Sequoia sempervirens
GTCAATTTGTACTTTATGCTATATCATTTAAGATAATATCTTCATAATATATTTTCACTTATTTTTTCTTCATAACCATAATCATGTGTAAGGAAACTACTTGCTTTATGTACTACAACATTCATCATGTAAAAAGGATCTCAACCTAAGGAAAATTAAATTCACCTCTATAAAAATAGATTAGTTTGATGGTCCATTGTAAGAGCCCCTGCTTAGTTTTTCCTATTTTTTTAGTTTAGGTTGTTTGAAATTTTGTTAAACACTTGGCATGCAATTTAGTTTTTCTAAGTTTTGGGGTTTTGTTTTTTTTATTCTTGATGGATTTCAATTCCAAAATGATCACATAAAACATAACAATGATATACAATGTTTTCATAAACCAATAACACGAATTTCACATGTAACCTCCACTTTATTGAGAATATATTAGATCTGAGTATATTGATTATTAGTTCTAATACAGGTGACATTAGACTAAAAATACTTATGAAATGTGTCTACAATATACAAAAAAGCTATAATATTGGGTTTATCACATTGCTATTTGCTTGTTACTTCATTTAGGCCCAAAGTGAACACATATATGGCAAGAAATTTCTAATGTAGATGCTCTCAAACCTTGTTGTTAATGTCTAAAGTATTTTTTGATAATAATGATGTAAATGACTAAACCCTTAGATCTGCAATCTAATATAAAATTGAAGAAATATGAAACACAAATCTACACATAAATATATATTTCCAATGACCTAAGATTCATTCCAAAACAAGGAACTTCACTCCCAAAACCTAGTAGTGCATTTTTAGGATGAAATTATGCTAATATAATCTTCAACTTTGAACTCTTTTGTCCTTAATCTACAAATAAAACTTCAAACCCTAGTTGGAATGATGATTCCCTTCAAACCCTAGTTGGTTGAGCTCCAAAATTGCCAAAAAACAACAAAATAGGGTGTAGAAAACCTAGCACCCAACAATGTAAAATAATATTAGTAATAAACCTACAACCAATGCATCAATATGGAAGCCAAAATACTACTATAAAACCCTCATGGTTCAATCTGAAATGTCTTCCTCAAAATCTCAAATACACAACTTTGAATGTTGCTTCCAAATCTCTCCCAAGTTGCTCCAAACCCTAGCCAAAATTATATCAAACCCTACCAACTATAAACCTATAAATAAAATACCATTTCTAGCTCCTCAATGCCAAATACCTACAATAAGCTCAATGAAAAACCTTGCGCAAATTTACCTCAAAAAGTAGAGTTGCCCGTTTCCATCCAACCTACTAATTCATGAAGATTTTTCATACTTTGAAATTTAGATGAATATGAGATTCAAGCCTTTGCAATAATGCATAAGAAATATCAACTCAACAATGGATCCTAAATGCCTTCCACTCAACTCTTTTTAAAGGCTCAATTGAATCTTCTAGAGGAAGCCAATTTGTAACTAACTCTAGCTTCTATAATAACACTTTATTTAATAAAGTGACCTTATAATATTATTTTATTTTTTACTTAAGTCACTTTAAAAATATTTAATAAAGTGACTTTATAATATTTTATTATTTTATTTAATTCACTTTAATTAAATTGATTAAAGTAAAGTTACCTTTATAATTCAATTTATTTAGATAACTTTATAAATAATTAATATTATTCCCTTATAACTCTCGATTTAGCATATGGGAATAAAATAGGCTAGGTACTTCCTCTAGGTGATCACTCAAAAAATGAGGACATTACAATCCTCCCTTCCCATAGATTGCTTTCCCTCAAGCAATCTACACCTACATGCCAAAGTTGAATACTAGGATCCCATATCAATCTCTTATATACTGCTTCACCCATGTGTTGCACTACTTTGATATGATTGTCGTTAGTCACCCTATCATGTTGCAACATCCTGTGAAGCACTCCATCCATCAAGAAAATCCCTGGATTCCAAATCTTTATTTCTTCACCCCATGAAGAAATCCAGAAATAAATGTCTTGCTATGTCCTTAATGCTAATTATCCATCTAACCCTGAATGTATCTCCAATCACATATGATGAAAGAAGATCATCACCATGCCAATATCTAATAGTGAAATAGTTATCCCAACCTTCCCAGACTATCCAAACACCTGTTGTCACTAAAGTACAAACTAAAAATTCCATGATCAACAATGTAGGATAACCATCTATCATTGATGTCTGAACTATAAATCGATGGATTAGGGCTTGAACACTTCTATCCACATGCACCAAATTTGATTCACATTTATTTTCCTCTTCACATGCCTTGTGCCTTTCTTCGGATGTGGCTAACATAGAAGATTGGAATTTTGTTGTAGGTAATGAAGAATGTTTATTAACTTGTTCTTCTAAAATTTTCAAAGCTAGAGACCTTTGATCAAAGTCATCAAAGTGGCCCTAGTTGTCATGTAAAATTTTTACCGATTTTCCCTCATGTGTATAGAATTTATCATCATCAAAATCAGCTAACTCATTTGTAGATGCTTTTCCTTTAAGCTTTTGCTACTCCACTATGATATGAACATGACTATGCCCAAAGTTGTGAAGCAACTCATCATGATCCCAATGAAGTAGTGCACCAAACATGCCAATGCTGAAAATCCATCTAAGTGGGAATGAACTCTCATGGGTGTGAAGAATGATCATCATAGGTACATAATAAATCATACCCATCCACCACATACTACTAATATGGATTAGAAAAACACTTTTCAAATAAAAAATCCCACTCGAAATGATGCAACGAGTATCTCCAATGTTAAAGGAAGCTGGAATCTTATCACTATACCAAAATTCAACAAAGAAAGGATGATCTAAAAATTTACAAATCCTCCAACCAGTTGCTCTCCTAAAGGACCAAAATAAAATCTTTGTGATTAGTAGTATGAAACAACCATCTATCACCAATGTGGGGATTCTAACCCAATAAACTAGGGATGAAAACTCCTTGATCAGGAAAGTAGTGATGAGCTTAAAATATGCTCATAATTTGGATGTTATGATAAACTTTTAAATGCCTTTACTTTTGTTATTTCATGGCTGTTTAAACTTTGTTGAAACCTTTTATTGGGATATCCTGTAGCAAGATACTTTCATATTCCTGCAGTTCATTGTGTTGACTTGATTGCATTTATTGCCCCGTTGACTCCCTAAAATGACTGGTATATCGTATACAACTTTTGAATGATGAAGTAGATTTAAAATGTGTGATTAATGAATAGATATCGTGTATGTGCCATACGCCTTTTCTTTCGCATCTGTACCTTTTGTTTCACAGGTTGTTGAAGAATGATCGAGTCAAGCGCAGCCAATCTCAGCCTTGCAGTAAAGTCCATTTCCTGCACGACTTCGAGGAAGCTCCAGTGAAGACTCTTTGACCGAAACCATGGGAAATAATTTTAATGACAGTCAATCTGGAAAGAGTGGAGCGCTAGATTCTCTCTGAATTGAGATGAACGCATAAATTCATTATGAAGTTTGACCCTTGATTCAGGGATATACTTTACTTCCACGTCTTTCTTTGATTGGGTTAGTTAGTTAGTTGCTCTCCTGTTTTTAAATAAAGTCCTCCTCTTGCACGAGTGAGAGGGGAGAGACAAAGAGATGATAGCTAGAAAAATATAGAAGTATAGTGATAACAGATATCATGTAAGAATCAGTATGATAATGAGAAACATAATCTGGACGATCAGAAACAGAGTTTGTTGTTAGTTTCCACATCAACAAAGCAATGTATACCATTCTGTTTTCATAAATAAAGTTTGATGAAGTTCTGAGTTTAGCATCTGTGTAATTGTTAGATGCTTGCTAAGGGGGCCCACTTAGTAAGTATCTGTAGCTAGCTAGTTAGTTGTTCTTTTATGTTGATCTTCAGTTAGCTTTCATCTTTGAAGTTTTTATACAAACTCAGTCTTGTACTGCTCCTGCAGCATAGAGAATCCATCCCTGTGCCTATTCCTGCAGCATAAGGCTAGTTCATGGTTTGTGCTTCAGTCGTAACTGTTATGGTTTCTATTTTAATCAAAGCATAGTTGAGTTAAAGAACTTTGCATTACCTTCTTGTAGTATGGATAGAATTCCTTTCCAGTATTCATTTATGCTAAGATTTGACCAAAACTAGTTCTTAGTGCATATATTTTGCCACGCCATTTAAAGTATACGTCCCTTGGTTTGACAAGTAAATGAACGTCCATAGAAAGATATAAGTCACCTGTTGGAATGTCCAATTCCCAGGAAAGGTTTTACTGTGATTTTCATATCCTTTTATGGGCGCGGCCAAGTAGAACAATACTCTATCCTTGTGATGTAACTCAAAACCCAATGGTATAAACATGAAGTACTACTATCTTCTATATGCTCCATAATGCTTTCTTCATATACCATATATCCTCTCCAAGTGTGATCAATGAATGATGTTGTTATGATACAAAGACAAGTACTAGATGATGACAACCCTTGTATGCAATTTGGTTCTTCAATACTCATCATATGTCCTTTTCATTACAACAAGATGAATGCAACCATGGGAAGATAGAGGATGGTTGGTCATCATCACAAAACCCTCCTTTGTTTTGTACCTCCCAAGTTTTCCTTCTTAGACACTATCATATGCTACTATCCCAAGATGTGTTCCATATTGAAAAACATGATTTTTCATACTTCCCTCCTCAAGGTTTCCAATTGTACTGATTAGAGAACTGGTATCCATAAAGATTAAATTAGTCTTTTACTTGAAGAACTCAAGTTTGGAAACTAGGACAACATGATGTCTATCCAAGGAGAGAAAAGCACAAAGGGACTTATTCAAATATGAGTTGAGATTACTTGTGCCAACATCCTCCCTTGCTGCCCCATGGGATATATATGCCATCTCTTCTCTCATAAATCTGAATTGATCTTTCAATTTTCCCACCAATTGAGGTGTCTCTTCAATCCAATGACCCAACTCATGTGCATAGTATGAAATTTTAGGATTTTTCTTAACAAAAAACCTTCCATCAAGTATCCACAAATCTAGGTGCTCCTCATGCTTATCCATACTAAGAAAATTAAAACTATGATCATAGCTTTCCGAAGTATCTTCCTTACCTTTTCTTGTATCTTCTTCACAAATAGGTTGATCCTCCATGAGTGTTGGGCTAAGAGGTTTTCCCAGTTGAAAGTTATGCATTCTTCTAGTCACCATAGTTGTCACAAAACTGATCCATACCTTCACCTTCTTAGTTGATATAATTTTTTCTTCTATCGAACTCCATGGTGTGGTATCCATAACAAACCAAAAATTATCAAATTGTAGGATCTTCTTGTTAGGAAATATCTTAGGATAGATCTTGATCTATTCACACAAGAAGATGATAGGAATAATACAAGTTAGGTTTACAAAAAAATTCATTAGGAGTTTGAGAAACATGCTAATTTAGTACATGAGGATAAAAGGATTGAATCTTGTAATGATTCTAAAGTTGCCCCATTATCCTTAAAGAAGAAACACATGAAGTATCTCTGTAATATCCCCAATGGAATGTTTTTTAAACTTATGCAATTGACATAAATAAAAATGCATTCTCTGACACCAAATTGTAAGAGCCCTTGCCTATTCTGCCCTAAATTTTTCAATTTGTGTTGTTTGTCATTTTGTCAAAAACTTTGCATGCAAACTAATTTTCTAAGTATATATTTTGGATATCTATTTGTGATTTATGCCTTATGTTTTGATGAGCAATGACATAAAATGATAACATACATTTATATAAAGCAACACAATAAAAAGGAATCCTAATTTCTTCTTATTTCTCCTTGAAAGAAAAGTATATGAGACTTAATAAAGTTCTGATTTGAGTACAACAATAAGCTATTCAAGTCTGATTTTCACATCAAAAGAGAATTTATTGACAATGCAAACACACCTAGTTACAAAGAAGTCATATTGGACAATGAGAGCAATGATACATGAAGAAGACAATGACTGGAAAATGGACTGATTTTCTGAATATTTTCAGACCAGCAACTCCTCCAAAGAAAATGTAGAAATTTAGCTCTATTCTATACCCTAAACAATGTCCAAACCTTCAATACAAATCAACTAGGGAAAATATGAAACCCTAGAAACCCTAGGCTGAAATAAGACCAAAAGATGCCAATTGAAGTCTCTACAATCAACTTTCTAAGATGAAATGCCTCATATCATCTTGACAAATGTTCCTCCATTGTGGATGTATGTTTAACCCAAATAAAATCACTTATGTCTCCTACATGTGTAGGTATAACACTAGTGGCTGATCCACCAAGTGTGTGCCCAATATCACCTTTGATTTGAGCCTTTAATGGGTTCTCTAAAAGGGGAAACTTATGAACCTCATGATGCAAACTAGATACCCTAACAAAAAAAATTGAATCATGCTTTGTCCCTTGTTCACACTCATCTACATGTTCTTGTTTTCTTACCTTAAGACACTCGTCCTTTGAATGCTAAACGTTTGCGCATTCTTTCCTTAGAAGAAATAATGATCAAAGATAGGATTCTCTTCATTGTCTTGATTTATCTATATGATTGACATGTTCCTTGATTTCCTAAAGGTGCTATCTTGCTTGAGCAGCCAACAATTTTTCCTTCTTAGCTCTTTATAACCACCCCTCACACAAAACTTGTGTCTTCTTCACATATTCCAAGGTTTGATATACAAAATTAGAATGTTTGTGGCATGAATCCATAACAAATAATTCATATTTAACACCCAAATCTTGAGTACCAACATTAGAAGACTCTACAATACCATCATCCTCACATGAAATGGATGCTATCTCATGATGATGCAAGGAAATATGTCTACTATTATAAAAATCACAATTTTTGTCATACCTTTGTGTCATGTTTTCAACATCTCCAAGTGGCTGATCCATGTGTGCATTTTTTTCCCACTTTGTGATTAACCTGAAGACTCAAGGGTGCAATATGTGGTTCCTCTTGACCCAAACTCTCATATGGAAGAAGTGAGCTTGTGAAAATTGTCTCATTCTTTTTTAGGACTCCCACATGATGACATATTTTTTTTCTTTCCCTATGATCACTTGTAGGATACAAGTCACAAACAAGTGATTCTTCTTTATCCAAATGTTCTGCTATAAATTCCTACTCCTCATTAACCAAGAAAGTTTTAAGCTTCTTCTCACACCAAACAATCACCCATTTAGCTAAGTCCTTCCTGCTAGTTGATAGAATAGAAAAAAGTGATTGGGGCACAACATCACTTTCATTAATAATCAAAACCGCAATGGTTTTCATGGCTATAATAACATTATCAACATGATATTTTCTTATTGTATCCAAGAAATGGTGAAACATTTTGTGAATAAAATAATTGAATCCAAAATCTAGCATGATGTTTCCCAATCTCAGTTTTGCAAATGTTTCAAGTATGAAAACCCTTCCAGAAAAATGAGCACAAGTGATATCATCAATATCTTGGAAACTATCCACTAACAATCGAATGATCTTTTTCAATGTATTATCATCATAAGGAGCTTTATGTGTTGAAATTCTCATGATTTCAATCAAACATGAAGTAACCATGAGTCTTATCTCTTTATCTATGTTTTTCAACCACCTATGCTAACTTAAAGAAGTCGTTGTAGGAATTAAGGTTGCTTGCAACACCAGAGAGGGTGATTGTTCCACTATGATCAAAATCTCTTCTACTTCTTTCAAAATGTTGAGAATAACATCCCTTGGTTGAGATAGATATCCAAGTTTACCATTGATGTAGAGCAAGAGGGTTCATACCATCAAATTTCTATATTCTTGGCAATAATCAAGTACACAACTAAAATTCTTCATTCTTGAGGCAATCTCAATCCTTTAACCTTGAGCAACATGGGTTCCAACTTACACAAATGTAATCCAATCTCTATCAGACTTAGTAAATGATTTCAACATGCTTAGATTCATCCCAAAAACTCATTACAACCATACAAAGATTAGACAACAATTATTTAAGGCCAACCATAAACAAACTATGCATAGCATTGTTCAAACATCAAGAAAACCATGTTTCTTTTACCACTCTCCACCAAAACGAAACACACAATCTACCATAACTCATGAAAATGAATAAATTAATATTTTTACTTTAAAGGGTTTTTATAAAATGTAAAAACAGAAATTTTCACCAATTTGTATCACTTTTTGATGGTGGAATAAAAAGATATGAATTCTTCTTATCTGTTGGAAACCCTAGTTTCATAATTGAGTAGTCTTCACCAAAAATGTCATAAATCACTCAAAACCCCATGAAAATTGATCAAAACAGTGAACATGAAACTAGATTTATATATATAATATTTCCAATAGGTATGAGGTCTTTATGTGATCTGTACAATCCGTACCATTCTCTGCAACATCCTCCAATTTTTAGAGAAAATAATCCCATAGGGCTGCCAATGGTAAAATGATCATAACTTTCTCCAAACTCAAGGCAAAAACACCAAACCAATTTCAAATGAAAGATAATTCATTCCTATATCAATAAAAATCAATTTAAGATCTGTAAACCTTCAAACAAATCCGTACCATGTAAAAGAATAGGCCAGAAGATTGAAAATTTGCAAAAAAATTCATCTCTTCATTCATAAATTCTTATTCAATCTACATTCTGTTGATGTGTTTTTTATGCACTTTTCAACACAGGCAGTGCGTAAGTGTGCTACCTCTCTTGAAAGACAATCTTCCACAATCGAATTGCAGAACACTATCCCAAGGTCTCTCGGATGTCAGGTCATGACAGTGCTTAGATACCTCAGTAGTTTGATGTGATTTGCTGAAATCACAAGGCGGTCTTACAGAAATACAAAGTGTGAACACAAAGCATGAAGTTGGATCTTGGAATGGAGTTCTTGGCATAAAAGCTATTATGAGTTAGCCTTTTGGGAGATGAGCCTCCCGTTCCTTTCTTTGCTTGCTCCTTGGGATCTGCAGATTGTGCAGTTTTTGTTCCCTTTCTCTTTTGGGATCTGGTGACGGGAGGAGACTTGGAGGTCTCACCAGTTGACGTGGCGGCGGCGACGTCCTCTCTGGCACTTGGCTCGCTCTTGAGTCCTTCATATATCAGGACTACTCCTTGCTGCTTTAGGTGCGCCACCTGCCCATCGACCCACTCCTTAGTACGAGTTATGATTGGCTAGGTGATGGTGTCTAGGTCATCGACCTCTTGTTCGTCCTAGTTAATAGACAGTATTGGCAGGTTAGCAACTGCCGAGTACCTTGGGTGCATGATCATGGACTCGTCCTCCTCGAGCTGGTCCGGCACTGGGAATGGTTGCACCCGTCTCAGGAATACTACCGTCATGCGCATGTAATGCCTGGCGAGCACTTCCTTGTCATCTTGGCAGTCAGCCCAGAAATATTCAATGTGGTATTTGTGGGCGTAGGTCGGCCCTAGTGCCTTCCTGACATGGCCATGTGGATCCATTCGCGAGCAGGCAGTGTACCAGTCAAAATTGTATTCCTTGAGCTCCTTCTCAAAATTGCTGGCACATTGAGAAGTTTGTAATCGGTACAAGCCCTGGCCAAGGGTCATGGGATAGGGGATCCCTGCTACATGTTTATTGCTAAAGACGGCCTGAATGTGTTGGAGCTGGCGGGAAAGCTCCAGGAGGATGATTCTGTCATTTGGGTACCGCGGCAATCTGTTTGGCCGCTCTATGAATCCCTGGGCCCCAATGTAGGTAAACTTTGGGAACTGGATAAATAGGAAGGCATATTCTTTTAAGAGCGCCTTGGCGCTGTAAGAGACCCTCCTCTCGAAGTCTCCAGCAATCAATCTAATGATATGGCCAATGAAGGCGTCATTGACCCAGCAGTACTCCTTCTTGAAATTATGGTATTGGAGTTGAGGGTATTTGTCGAATGGCTTGAGCCCTAGCCTGTGCCCCTGATTTGGCCACACAAATAATCCACTGTATTGTCTTTGACCTACCAGGGAGTACACCAGGTAGGAGGTCATGTAAAAATTAGAGCTCTTCTTGATGTTGACAAACTGCTCATGAAAGCAGTTGCTAATGATGCCTCCCCAATCGAATGAGGCCTTGGTGTTAACGTCCCCATTCCCCCGCAGGATCTGCTCAATGTAATAGGCCATCCATTCTTGGAAGTAGGCGGCTGCTGGGAGACCCATGACCCTGCTCAGCATAGTTACCAGGTCATGGTAGTCTTCGTGGAAATCGCTACAGAAGAGTTCGTGGGGAACCTTCGTAGTGCTGCCCCATTTCTCCTTAAGCCAATAGAGGTTGATAGACTTCTTGCATCCTGATGGACTAGCATCCCACACTGCCTGGCATTGTTCTAACGTGGGGACCTCCATATGTGGGAACGTGGGAATGTGAAATGTTTTGGTAATCCCTTCTGGCGACATGTCTGCGAGGATGTTTCCCTCCTTATCCACAATTGTCCTAATGTCTATTTGATAGGCTTCTTGGCAAGCCATCACTAGTTCGGGAGCCACGAGCGAGGGAGGGAAACCGACAGCCTTGGCAATTCCACTTTGCCGTATGAGTCTAGCATTCTTTGTTCTAGGGTTGACCTTGACCCTCTGAGTGAATTCATCAATATCAACCTGGCCGATATTGGTATCTAAAATCTCCTTCCATTCCGTTGAGACCTTTGACTGGAGCGGCTCACCCTGGAACTGAAACTTCATCTAATCTTTATCTTCTTTTCCCTGAGGGGTCCTTCCTGACTTTTTGCCCTTGTCTTTTTCGGCGGAGGCTTCTGAAGTTCCTGCAGCCGATTCCATATATTCTGCAAGGGCAAAGTCAGTGCAACAAAACATCAAAAGCGTCCACGTTAGTCCATATTTTGAGCATAACATCTAAATAATCAATTAAGCATGTCATAATTCTTATCTCTAGATGTTATCGATCTTCGTTTCAGGGCATTTGGACAATCCGGGCCTGGAGGGCTGGACTTCCCTGATAGGAATGCTGCCTGGAAGGGAAAATGCAATGAAAAGCTCCCGAAGACCCTCCTTGGTCAAATTTTAATGTTTAGGGGGCCCATGATGGAGAAGAGCAAATTTTAGGACGTGGGTCGAAGTCAGATTCTGATTTGAGTTCATTGGGATCAATCTAAGGGGAACCGAAGGTTTCAAGCCGGGAAGCTGTCAGGAAATGGCTGTTGGTGACGGCAGACAGCGGGTGGAAATCCGGAGACGGAAGTCCGAGGCCCAGGGCCCGGAAGGAAAAAGTACGGCCAGCATTGAGTTAATTCGCTTTGGGGCTCGGGTGGGCAAGGTCGGGAAGGCACTTGGATTTCGCAGTTTGGGACAGCAAACACCAGACGGAAGTCTGGTGGATCGGAGCTCACTGTTTAAGTCCAGCGGCAATTGATATGGCGGGGTCCGGAGGCCGGTGCGCTGGTGAAGAATTTTCATCAAAAACAGCTTTCAAGAGGCGGACTTCGGCAGACGGAAGTCCAGACATCAGCACCCGGAGGCCGGAACGCCGAGCGGGAACCTCCGTACGGAACATAGGGCGAGGATAAGAACTTAAGGATATGGGGCCCGGTGCGTCGGCGACAGTGAAGAGTTCTGGTGAGAACACACGGTGGCCAGAAGATCGGGGTCCGGAGACAGGGCGGACGTGGTGAAATTTCCCAAGGGTAGGAGTTCCACGGACTTCCAAGGACGGAAGATCGACATTCAGGGTCCGAAGCCGAAAATGATGGGTCGATTCAATCTGCCAAGGGTTAAAAACCCGATGCATCGGTGGAGCCCGAGGGGCGAGACGCCAGGCGACGTTCGCTGTTCCGAGAAGGCGAACCTCCGGCGGAACTCCGAATACGGAACTCCAGAGGTCTGGGCCCGGAAGTTGCAAAGGACGCGGGTCGGGTTTTAAGCCTAAACAGCAGACCAGACGCTGGGATCCAGGAGCCGGGTAGGCGGACCGGTTCGGCAATTTAAATGCGGCGAAAGCTTAAAGGAAGCCCGAGGGGGAAACCCGAACAACCGGGGCCGGCGAGGAGAAATTTCGTCGGCGTATACTTGAAGTTTGTTTTTGGATGGCAAAGGATGGCTTCGGGCTCGGGAAGTGCGTTTTCCCTGCGCAAAGAATGACCACGGCAGGGAGAAGTCCCGAATCGCTCGCGGGGGCATTTTGGGTGTTCGCTAAGTTTTCCGCCACATGGGTTTGGTGCACAAATTGATCTTCTTCGATTTCATGCCATCCTAACTATCTATTCAATTATTTAAATCCTCCAAAATGATGAAAAAGGACAGGAGGGCAAATGGGGATAGCCTACCTTGAATACGCTAAGTGGCAAGGCGTGAAGTCTACCGGGGATCGACGGAGTGAAGCTGACGTCAAGGATCGTGACGCTACTAATCACGGTGGGCTCCAAGTGATCACTCCTCAATTAGCTCTGATTCCTGTTTATGCAAATGGTTTTGGTGGGTTAGGTATTTTATACCCCAACCGCCATTAATACCCGTATTAATTGCTTGTACGACCGTGGGAAAGTTGGTGGGATTTGAATGTAGGTCAGCGGCGGCGGTGGGAGCTCTGGGACCCGGATGGCGGGAAGCCGGAAGGAATTCGCCGCCGAAAGATTTTCATGTTGTGCATCGGTGACAGCGAGGAGTGCTTCAGGGCTCGGAGTTCGGGGATCTGCTACAGATCCGCCGTCGGCCACGGTGAGACGGCCACGGAATTCTGGAAATAGAATTCTGGGAAATGGGGCCTGAAATGGTCAATCGGCGGGGAGTGACAAACGAAAACTCAGCGGAAAGAACCCAAGCGGGGCCCGAGGAGCGGGAGGCCGCGAGTGGCTTGCCGTCACTGACGGCGAGTCCGGGATGGAAGTCCAGAAGCAGACTTCAAGGGCTCGGGGCTCGAAGCGGTAGGCGCCGCCCCGAAAACTCATGACGGGTTTTAAACGGAGGGCGGTAGGGCGGGCCCCGAGGGGCGAAAAGACGCCTGAAGAATGCTGCAAAGGATGGCAATTTCAAAGGGGAAGCCCGAACAGAGAACCCCGGGCGCCCGGGCCCAGAGGGGCCCAGGGCCGTTTAGGGCCAAAATGCCAAAGGGAACCCGCGAGGCCCCAGAGGGCAGCAAAAGACCAAAAGCGGAGGCATGGTCAATTTATGATGAAACCTTAGAGCATCATTGACCATGCAGAACATCAAAAAAGAGGGGCACGCAAAACGAGGTAGCCACAAAAGACCTGACGAGGCAAAAGAAAAGTGGGTCCACGTTCCGAACGGGGCGTGTGTGCTAAGGGCACAACAAATGGTGACTCCGCTGGGGAACGCTCGGGAGCATTCTAGGGATAAATATTCATTCAGGACCCAGAATCTCTGGTTTCGCATACCAGGAGCGGCTTCCAAAGATGAATCCGGGAGAACGAGATCCTTAATTAGGTCAGCTTACAGGACATCTCAGAAGTGTGTGTAGTGAATTCATTCCTTTCTTTGGGATAGTGACCAGGGTTACCAATTCAATCGAGTGAGCTACGTAAATCGCCTAACACCAAAAGTAACTTGGACATTGCCTTGCTGACAGTCAGGCATCCATAGCCCCGATGGAGTTGTCGCTACAATCTCATGGCTATTGCTCTACTGTCGGCCGGGCGACTATAGCCCCGGTAGAGTTATCCGAACACCCATACGGTCATTTATTTCCTTTTTCAGAATTCCTTTTTTCACTTTTTTGCTTTGATATTTCATTTCTCTTTTACCATTCAGTTCGACTAGGTAAGCATTGAAGCCTACAATGGGTTTGAAACTGCAGTGGTCACTGGAGTAGACTTAAGATTTTTCACTCACTAGGGTGTCATAACAACCATAGTACGGTCCTTCAAAATTTATGATTATGTAATTT
The DNA here is from genome assembly GCA_007258455.2 of Sequoia sempervirens. Classification (NCBI taxonomy): domain Eukaryota; kingdom Viridiplantae; phylum Streptophyta; class Pinopsida; order Cupressales; family Cupressaceae; genus Sequoia; species Sequoia sempervirens. The sequence goes on from VDFB02275778.1 coordinate 13,891, forward strand.
GTGCGAGATCCAAAATGTGGGTAAGAAGATCCGGTTAAGGGTCAAGTTCTGAGCAGAGTTCAAACAAGGAAATCATTCGTGGACAGCTCAAAGACTAATAATCTAGAGTGAATGTTTAGCCAAAGAACACAAAGAACGGACAACAAAGTGAACCGCTTTCCATGCAAGCACGGCCACCGCAAAGCAGCGAGAAACCTCTTTCGAAACAAAACTGCCGGGAGGGAAAAAAACAAAAGCAAAGCAAAAAAAACGCAGACAAGCAAGGAAGCAACTACTCTAACTTATGCATAAGTATTTACAACGAAGAGCTCAAAGGAGCTCAAACCTGGAAGTAATGCTTCAGGTGCTGCTCGTTGACTGGCAACGGGACATTCTCACCGGTCAAGGTCTTTAGGCGGAAGGCATTATCTCCCAAAATCTCAGCTATCTGAAAGGGGCCAAGCCAAAGCTTGTCGAATTTGTTGTGTCCCCCTTTCTTCTCATGGGCCTTGTCCCAATATAGGACCAAATCTGTAATTCTAAAGGCCTTGATTTTGGTTCGGTGGTCGAACCATCTCTTCACTATGCCCTAATGTTTGTCAAAATTTTCTATTGCGCGGTTTCGGACTTCCTCTAAATGTAAGAGTTCAGCTAACCGAGCTTCCCCACGATCTTCTCCCTCATAAAAATCATTGATGAACTGAAGAGTAGGAATCTTCAGATGGATGGGGAATACAGGCTCTAGGCCATAAACAAGGTGGAACAGAGAATCACTAAGGGTAGCCTTGTGGCGGGTGCGATCAGCCTAAAGGGCGAAGCAAAGCTGGGTATGCCAGTCCTTGGGATTCCTATTTAGCAATTTTTTGATCATAGTAATCAGATTCTTATTCGTGGATTCGGCAAGGCTATTGCCCTGAGAGTAGTAATTGGATGAGAATTTAAGGGCTATCCCATAGTCAAATGCCCAGCTAGCAAATTTTAACGAAGTAAATGCAGGTCCATTATCACATACCAAAGCATAGGGACAACCAAAATGATTTAAAATGAAACTTTCCAAGAAATTGGTAACTACTTCAGTTGTGCATTGCTTACATACTATTGCTTCCGTCCATCTAGTACAATAATCAGTAGCGGTAAGAATGTACCTGTGTCCCACAGATGATGGAGGGCATACCGGACCGATGAAGTCAAGACTCCATTGTGCGAAAGGCCTTACCTCCAGCACGGGCTGCAGTGGGACAACAACATTCCTCTCCCTGGTGGCAGCGGTCTGGCACGTGTGACATGAGCGAACATGGCAATGGGCATCCTTGAAGACAGTTGGCCAATAATACCTTGCTCTTAATATTTGATGCGCCGTGGAGGAACCAGAACCGTGGCTTGTGCCAAATTTATTGTGAAATTCTTTCAAGACGCGTTCCGCTTCTTCCTTGCCAAGGCATCTCAGGTAAATGCCTTCATGATTCTTCTTGTAGAGAATAGAACCCTGTAGCATGTAGCTATTGCTTTTCAATCTCAAAGCCCACTTTTGGACTCCTTGTAGGTGCGAGGGGCACTTATGGTTCAGCAAATAGTAGATGACATCTTGGTACCACTCCCCCGAGGAGACATCTTCAAGCTGGTACTGCTGCACCGTGAGTTCAGGTCCAGCTTCTGCTGCCGTTTTGACAATTGTGCGGGTGAGTGTCTATCCTCATACCAGTTTCATCGGTTGGATCTCCATGTCATACTTTTGAAGCAAGGTGACCCACTTAGCTCTTCATTCGCCCAACTCATTCTACATGAGTAGTGTCTTAACTGCTGGGTCAGGGACAATGGCGAACATCTTGTTGCGTAGAATGTAGTGTCTAAATTTCTTCACTCCCCTGACGAGAGCGTACGCCTACTTTTCTATGTTGTGGTAACGCAATTCAACATTCTTGAGAGGAGCACTCATGAAGGTGATCAGATGCTCGTTTCCTTCGTCATCTTTCTAGGTCAACATGCTAGCACAGGAATGCTCTGAAGCAAATGAATAGATGTAGAATGGCTTCAGATAATCTGAGCTAACTAACACGGGGGCCTCAGCAATGGCTCGTTTGATTTCTTCAAAGGATTACTTAGCATCAGGTGTCCATTCAACTTTGGCGTCTTGTTTAAGCATGGCATTGAGAGGTTTGACAATTTCTGCGAAACCTGTGATAAATTTTTGGACAAAGTTGATCTTTCCAAAGAAAGATTTTAATTCCTTCTTGCTGCCCGGGGGCTGAATTTTAAGTAAGGACTTGATGCGCTCAGGATCAATGGAGATTCCTTGCTCCGAAATAATGTGCCCAAGCAATCTTCCTTTGGTCACCCTGAAAATGCACTTCTTGGGGTTGAGAGAAACCCCAAACTCTTTGCATCTCTCAAATACCTTGCATAAGTCAGAGATGTGATCACCTCGCCCTTTTGAAAATACGGTCAAATCATCCATGTAGATGATTATGCACTTGCCAATAAGGTCTTTGAAGGCGATATCCATGGCGCATTGGAACGTGGCGCCGACATTGATGAGCCCGAAAGGCATTGTTCTGTATGCAAACGTCCCCCACTTAATGGTGAACGCTGTCTTGTGATGATCCTCATATTGTACCATTACCTGGCTATACCCGGAGTATCTGTCTAGGAAAGACATCATCTGGGAGCCGTTGACGATCTGCAACACCTCATCCAATGAAGGAACAAGATAGTTGTCTTTCTCTGAGGCGCAATTTAGATTGCAAAAATCCACACACAACCTAATCTCCCCATTCTTTTTTCTGACCGGGACCAAATTAGCCACCCACGTAGAGTGCCTAACGGGAAAAATGATTCTTGCTGAAAGCAGCTTTTGCACTTCCTTATAAACAACAAGTTCTAGTAAGGCATTGATAGGGCGTTGCCGCTGGCAGAACGACCTCACTTCCGTCTTAAGAGGGATAGTGTGAGTAATGACAAAAGTGTCATAAGTTTTCAGATCTTCATAGCTCCATGCCACCACATCATGATATCTTTGCAATGCGTCCGTGATTCCATTATTTTCCTCAGGCGTGCATAGTTTGCCAATAAAAACATTCTTGGCATCCTCAGCTGTCCCAAGGTTGTGTGCATTGCACTGGTTGCTGATGGCCTCTTTTTTCATTCGTTGATTCTGATCCTTGATCTGATCCAAATCAAATATACATTCCAGCTGAACCATACCTCTGAGGATTGTATTGGTTTTGAGGTTAATAACCCCTTCTATATCCATTTCGGCCTCCTGTGGATCAGCTTCATCAAATATTTGAGTTGCGAAGACATCAGAACTTGTGATGAACTGGAGGATATTCTTGTCGTCATTGAAGACTTGTAAATGGGTAACATTATCTGGGACTAATGGCGTGGATGTTAGCTCAACAGTGAATTTCTTGAGCCCAAACAAAGAAAGGGGTTGTAGAGTGCTGGCTGCTTGGGCCAAGGCATCAGCTGTGCGATTCTGAGCACGAGGGATCAATTGTATGTTGAATGCATCTAGGCCCTCTAATAGGTCCCAAACCCTGTGCCTATAATTTATGAGTCTTCGATCATGACAGGAGTACGACTTCCTGACCTGCTTAACTACGAGTGCAGAATCCCCGAAGACTTGCAACGCTTTCACATTTTTTTTCAAGGCCATGAGAAGGCCAAGGACTAAGGCCTCATATTCTGCTACGTTATTGGTGCAATAAAACTATAGTCGGTGAGTAGCAAGAAATGTCTTACCCGTTGGACTAATGAGTTCAATCCCTGCTCTAGCTCCTTGCCTTGACTTCGATCCATCAAATCAGAGTGTCCAACATGCAGAGGATTCCTTATATTCATGCCTGATTGAACTTTCACTCTCTTTCGGCTGGACGGCAGGCCTAATGACCCTATGGGAGTTCTCTGGTTCGAGGCAATGATCAACAAGTGACGTTATTGGTGTCTCCTTTGGCGTTCTTGTCTGGGGGCAGCCAATTTTCTAACATTCACCATTGCTGCTTGGCATAAGCAACAGTCAAACTCAGAGTGAGCAGGATTGTGAACCCTGCACTAGTTTGGCAATAAGAGATCCTGAAAAGTCATTCAGGCTCCTAGATTAAGCTGATCCCTTGCACACTTCTCTATGAATTCCTGGAAGCCATTGAGTAATCCCCAGTCGTCATCTCCATCCGGCTCATTATCAGCTTCTACCAATGTTTCTGTGTCTGGGGGCATTCGTGTGGAATCAGCTGAGGGACTACACAACACCAACAATACTTCATTTGCACGTTCTTCCTAAAGCTCAAGCTCATTTTGATAGGCAAAAGAGCGATAATTCCCTAAGTCGGTCTCAGTAAGCAGCACCTCGCTGAGATTATTGTATTCCGTAATCATATACTTCATACGGGGTTCACGGTCGATACAGATCTGATTTGGCAGCCCTTTCCATGGCAGCCACATGTGAGAAAGGTCTGTGGCGGTGTATCCATTCAGCGCCTTAGTGAATTCCCTTCCCAAAATGATTCCATATGCATCGAGAATATCAGCCACTTGGATATTAATGATCTGTTGTATATGTGGGTCTACGGTAATCTGCATCAGGATACAGTTTATTTCACCCATGATGTTGATCTCTGTTTTGTCCAGTTGGGTCACCTTTCTCTTTGAAGGCATGGGAGTGATGCCAAGAGCCTTGCATATGGCCAAGGGCATGACATTGGCAGACGTGCCTGAATCAAACAAGCAGTTATGCAGATTCTTCTTAAAGATCCTAATGGTGGTTAGGAAAGGGGGAGTTTTCGGTCTCCCTTGGAGGATGCCCATAGGTGTGTCCATTTGAGCTACTTGACCTTTATTCCTATCACTGCCCGTATCCTTGGCTTGCTTAAATTGCTGATCCTTAGAAAACTGCCTGACAGCCCTTTCCGGCTCCTTTTCAATTTGCTTACTTGCTGACTGATTTACGGGGGCATCATTCCTTCTTCCAGTATTGTCCTGTATCTCAGGTTCTTTCCTAGGCTCTTCAAAGGTTACCCTCTTAGCTGAGGTTTCTTGTGTCTTATTAGGGCATGGAGTCCCATTCAGAACCCTAAAGAAAGCATGCCTCATGGCAGGAACCTTGAATAATTCGAAGGCTGACAAACTAATTTTTACCTTCTTGAACTCTTCTGCCACATATTCACCCATTTGTTCAACTTTTATGCTAAAAGCCTGGCCTATAGCAGAACTAGGGGTTTGGACCTTTGTTTGACTAGATGGATTTTGAGGTTGGCCTTGAGGCTGATTTTGTGACTGGTTTTGAGACTGGTTCTTGTTGAGGTATTGGGCAGGTATATGAGGAAGCCTAGGGTTATTGTTGGCGTTGGGATCAAGCGGAGTGGTGAAATTGTTTGGTGGGGTAGAAGTTGTAAAGGGTCCACCAGCTTGCCTATTCTTAAGGAAGTAGGGACTCGACCGTGATGGAACATGTGGACCTCATCTACCGGACCATTATATACTAAATCAAAAAGCTGAGCCAAGGTTTGTTCATTACTTACCTCTTGCACTTTCTCATCCTCAATAGGAGTAATCTCAACTTCGGGCTCGTTGCGGTCACCTCGCGGAAATGGTGCCTGATTGACCACCAGACACGAGGAATCATAGGGCTCAGATGGGACGATGTCCCTGCAGTTGGCATTATCGACTGCATTTTGTACCTCCACCTGGAAGATCTCAGCAGCTGTCTAGAACTCGAGACAATCCAGCTCGGAATGTCTGCTAGTTTTGTGAAGCCGACACCATCCGAACAAGGCTGCCTTGGCCAGATATACACCGCTAGATGTTTTGTCATTGCTTGCCAGTTGATCGAAAGGCGTAGGGACACCACCATTGTTGGGCCTGGTGTTCCATGTGCGATTCTGCCTCTGAAAAGGTCTCCTTTCTGCATTCTGGTTGGCGTTCTGCCCCCTCTCATAATTCTGCTCAGAGGAGGTGCCTACTTCCCGACTATCTCTGTTGTCTCTATTATCTCGGCTGTCCTGATTGAGATTGGCCTGGAAATTACAGTGGGAGGCCTGCAACTGGTTATTCTGGTTTTTCAGGTGCGTCATTTTCGTAGACATTTTCTTGATCATCTCTGTAAGTTCCTCCAACTTATCTTTCTCGGTCGCACCTCCAGGAAACGGGGCTAGATTTTGGAGAAAAGCGGGCAGAGCCGCCGATTGATTTTGGTAGGCTGGAGGAATGTCCGGTCCCGAAAGGTACAATGGCACCTGGGGCTGTTGAGAGTACGCCTGCTATTGCGGAGCAATCTGGGAATAGTTGTACTGCTGCTGGGGCTATAAATAGGAAGACGCGGGAGGTGCATAATTCAACGGCTGCCCTGAATGCGGCACCATAGGCAATTGGGGTACCTGGTTCATAAGAGGGGTTTGATGAGCAAACGCCTGATTAAGCCCCTAAACCTGCATTGGGTGGGCTACCGGCCCCAAAGAGGGCAGCGGGCCAGAGATATTTTGTCCCAAGTCCGTACTAGCGACAACAACTTCTGCATAGGCAGCTAGTAGGGTAGCGGGCGGTGGGTGCATCCTTTTCACCAGGGCCAACGTGAGGTCGTCCAGCGCTGCATAGTAGACCGGGAGAGCTACCGCATCATTATGGAGGTATGGATCTTGAAGCCTCATGTGAGCCCGATGGAAGCGGTCATTGAAGGAGCCAATAGGTTCGTTGACCTCCCTTCTGATAGACATGAATTGTTGGTAAAGGTCCAAAGGGTTGATGGAGATCTTGTATTTCTGCAGAAAGGCATTCTTCATCAGGTTCCATGAAGTGATGGATCCTCTCGGTAGATTAATGTACCAATAGAAGGATTCTTCCCCCAATGAATGCGGAAAAAGGTGACATGCAACATCCTCATGGTCCACTTGCATTTCGGTGACAACCATCTCGAATATTTTGATATGCTCTTCAGCTATTCTTTGCATATCACGTGGATGGAGCTTTGAACAAAAACTCTCTAAATTTTTGGGCATATAATTATAGACAGCAAAATGTATCGGTGAAGGGTTATGCGCTAGCTAAGCCATGGGGGGAGGCAGAGGTGGCGTTTGCTGTTGGGAAGCAGGGATTTGGGGCTGTATTGGCAATACAACAACAATATGGGGCTGCCCTTGAGCTATGGCTGCCTTGACTGTGCCTTGGGCTGGGAAGGCCGGGAGAGGAGCAATCCCCTGGCTGCTGAAGATAGAAGGCGTAAATGCTGTTTGAGGTGGTTGGGTGGAAGATGAAGGCCAGCCAAATGAAGGTGGGGGTGAAATGGGGGTGGATAAAATGGAGGAAGAGGAAGAGGCGGCACTACTTCCTTGTGCTCGTTTTTCCCTCGTGGGAGGCTGCAATTCTTCAAATTCTCCCTTGTGTGGTGTTGATCGTAAAACTCTCTAAAACCTTTTCGGGGAGAATATTCCGATTTGATCCAGCTTCGCTTTATCCTGTAGCTTAGTATTTCAAGCGTGGCCCTCCTTCTAGCACTAATTCTGTTGATGTGTTTTTTATGCACTTTTCAACATAGGCAGTGCGTAAGTGCGCTACCTCTCTTAAAAGACAATCTTCCACAATCGAATTGCAGAACACTATCCTAAGGTCTCTCGGATGTCAAGTCATGACAGTGCTTAGATACTTCAGTAGTTTGATGTGATTTGCTGGAATCACAAGGCGGTCTTACAGAAATACAAAGTGTGAACACAAAGCATGAAGTTGGATTTTGGAATGGAGTTCTTGGGATAAAAGCTATTATGAGTTAGCTGTAGGTTCAAACAGTAATCTTGAACTCCATCTAATTGTTGGATTTGGCTTTACAATGTGCAATGAACCTTAGCATAGGTCAATTTCTAAAAAAAGGAAATAGAGCAAAGGAGGGGAAAAGTTCTTAAGTCTAAAGCTTGCTATGAATAGTGACAATGGAGTTCCTGCAATAGACAATTCCTCAAAATAATATCCCACTTAACCAGGGATTTCACAGTATCATGGAAATTATGCTATCTTCTAAGGGTTGCAGATATTTCATCCTTCATCCACCACATACATGCATGAATCAAAGATAAATGTTTGGGCAGCTTCAAATCAAGTCCAGGCTAACTTTGCACAGCTATCTACCTTCAGCAAACAGCAAAAAATATGGACTAAGGGATCATCAACAAAGCAGGAATTTTTACAATCACCCAACAAAATTCCTAAGATTTACCAAAATAAAGTAAATAGCTAACTAAACAGCCATAAGATCTAAGCTAAACATGTAATATTGGAGAATGAATCATGTCACATGGGAGAAATCAAGAAAATACACCAAGTCAATGATATTTCTTATAAATTTCAGCAGCATGCATTTACAACAACTCAACTCTCACTTTTGCAAATGAGAGGAGTGCTCTATTTATAGTTTTCAAAAAGTTAAATGAATGGCTAAGATTCATTCTTATTATGTGGCCAAGATTCATTACAAAATAGGGTTTCACCTACCACCAAATAGATTTACAATTTAAAATACCCTTTTGTCCTTTCCTTATTTCGTCATCTAGTGGATGGCACTATAGCTTTTCGTCCTGTAGCTAATTGTTGTTTTCCTTTTGCTGTAGCTACTCCTCAGGGAGGTCTTCTTCTTTGGCTGGGTTGTCCTCTTGCTCCTCAGAAGCTGCGTGCTCAATGTACTTGAGGATGATGGCCTGGAGCTTGTCTATTTCAAAGATCTTGCATCGTAACGCTCGGTAACTCCATTCCTTAGTGTTTTCTTCTAGCCACTTGCAATCCTCGTCATACTTCGAGCCTTGGTCTTTGAATAGCTCCGATCGGTCGAAGGTGCGGGCAGCAAAACTTAGGAATTCTGTTGTGATTTCTCCAACTGTCCCATCCTTCATTTTCTCCTGGAAGTATGGCTTAACCTTCTCTGGGTCCATTTGTACCGTGGGCATATCATAGCCCGTCATCAGCTTGAGATTTTCAACGCATTCCACCTGAATTTCCTTGATCCATTCAATATCTGGATCCACCTTGTTGAGGATCTACTCCAACCTTTCTTTCTGATTGACGAGGTCTCTGCGCCACACATCCACTAGCCAATGATCTTCTTTCTTCAGTTCTAACTTCTCCTCCCACGTGTCCTCAGGCATCTGAAGGATGGCTTCAATTCTTGAGAGGGTGGAGTCATATGTGGCAGCGAAATTGGTGCAGAGCCTCCTTGTACTCTCCAGGGATTGGATCAGGTCCAAGAACTTGTTGGCTGTTCGCACAGCCCGACTGATTCCCATGTTCTAGACGTATGTGACCCATCGGAACTAATCCTCGGCGGTTTTCTCCAAGTTCTTCATTCTCTCCATCTTGTCTATCTGTTCTTTGGAGAGCAACTGCGGTGTGGCTGTGGAGGTGGTGGGCAGGTCATCCACTGAGGACCATTGCTGTATGTAGTTAGTTAGGGCAGCAACCTGAGCTTTAAGCTCATCCTTGGAGACCTTGTCCTGCTTTATCAGGTGCACCACTGTGGCCACCGACTCCTCCAGGTGTTCAACCTTTTGTTCCCTAGTTGCTGCCCCCAAGTCAATGGTAGAGATATTATAGCTCACCCCTGTTTGGCCAAGTATATGTGTTGCAATTTGCACTGCTCGAGAGCCGGAAGTGTCCATTGTTATCTTGGAACGGACCTTGGGCCTCTTTTCCTTCTTTTTCGTGCTCAGGGATCGAGCGAAGATGGCCTCCAATCTCGCCCTCGGGTCCTTCAGAACAGGAGTTGTCTTCTCAATTTGTCTCTCCAACCAATCAGGTATAACAGATTTATCCTTGGGTGCATCCTGGCTGCCCTCACCCTTCTCAGTCAGGCAAGACTTCTGCCTCCTTTTCCTTTTGGGGTTCCTCTTTCTCTTTAGTAGCGTCCTCCTCCTCTTCGTCAGAGTTGCGAATGAATACGAGGTGTTTGACGGGCAGCCTGGTGGACAACTGCCAGGCGGGACTTTCTTCCTCCGCTACCTCCCCTTCTTTCTTCTCTTCAGTAGCCTCGGCCTCAGGGCTCTTTATAACACGGGTCTCAGCCTCAGATAAATATTTTTTGCGGTTGCTCCTCTGGCGGCTGCCCTTCTTCACCATGTGGTGACCTTTCTGTCTCCTCCCCAACATCCTTTAGTTGTTGCGCCAACTCTTCCTCAAGGTCATCATCAAATGTTCGGATGATTTCCTTGGCACCCGAGCCATCCTCCTCATCCCCACTCTCGGAAGAGCCTGTCTCTTCTCCCTCATAGACCACCTTGTCGATGGTTCGGTGCTCGTACTCGGGGTGCTCGTGATATTCATCGGCCTCTTCCTCAATAGACTTTGAGGCCTCTTGGTCTCGCTCCTCCAACTCTTTTGAAATCTGCATTATAGCTTCCATGGCTGGCAGCCCTGTTGGGGGTTGTGAAGGCTGAGTTGTTGCGAGGGCTTGGGCGAGGGCTGCTTGGAGAGCTGGATTCATCAATATTTGGGAGAGCTCAGGGGGAAGGTTCTGCATATGTCTGGTAAGGGCCTCAGGCATGGCGGCAACAGGAATGGGTGATGTTATTGCAGCCAGAGGGAGGGATGTAATTGGAGACATGGTAGCAGAGGAAGGAGGAGTGGTCATGCCAGAGGAGGAATCAATGATGACTACTGACCCGGCCGGGGGCGAAGGGGCAAGATGGACAAAAATTTCCACCTCAAGTGGAGATGCAGCGACCATAGCTTGGGAGGCAGATGGTGCAACAGGAGGGGCAGGGAGAGCCAAGGGAGGCTGTGATTCTGTCATAGCCACCTTCTATTTGAGCCTTTTGGGAGATGAGCCTCCTGTTCCTTTCTTTGCTTGCTCCTTGGGATCTGCAGACTGCGCAGTTTTTGTTCCCTTTCTCTTTTGGGATCTGGTGACGGGAGGAGACTTGGAGGTCTCGCCAGTTGACGTGGCGGCGGTGATGTCCTCTATGGCGCTTGGCTCGCTCTTGAGCCCTTCATATATCAGGACTACTCTTTGCCGCATTAGGTGTGCCACCTGCCCATCGACCCACTCCTTAGTACGAGTTATGATTGGCTGGGTGATGGTGTCTAGGTCATCGACCTCTTGTTCGTTCTAGTCAATAGATGGTATTGGCAGGTTAGCAACTACCGGGTACCTTGGGTGCTTATCGTGGACTCGTCCTCCTCGACTTGGTCCGGCACTAGGAATGGTTGCACTCGTCTCAAGAATACTACTGTCATGCACATGTAATTCCTGGCGAGCACTTCCTTGTCATCTTGGCAGTCAGCCCAGAAAACTTCAATGTGGTATTGGTGGGCGTAGGCCGGCCCTAGTGCCTTCCTGACATGGCCATGTGGATCCATTCACGGGCGGGCAGTGTACCAGTCAAAATTGTATTCCTTGAGCTCCTTCTAAGAATTGCTGGCACATTGAGAAGTCTGTAATCGGTACAAGTCATGGCCAAGGGTCATGGGATAGGGGATCCCTGCTACGTGTTTATTGCTGAAGACGACCTGAATGTGTTGGAGCTGCCAGGAAAGCTCCAGGAGGATGATTCTGTCATTTGGGTATTGCGGCAATCTGTTTGGCCGCTCTGTGAATCCCTAGGCCCGGATGTAGGTAAACTTGGGGAACTGGATAAATAGGAAGGCATATTCTTTTAAGAGAACCCTGGCGCTGTGAGAGACCCTGCTCTCGAAGTATCCGACGATCAATCTAATGATATGGCCAATGAAGGTGTCATTGACCCAGCAGTACTCCTTGAAATTACGATATTGGAGTTGAGGGTATTTGTCAGATGGCTTGAGCCCACACCTGTGCCCCTGATCTGGAGCCACAAATAATCCACTGTATTATCTTTGACCTGCCAGGGAGTACACCAGGTAGGAGGTCATGTAAAACTTAGAGCTCTTCTTGACGTTGACAAACTGCTCATGAAAGCAGTTGCTAATGATGCCTCCCTAATCGAATGAGACCTTGGTGTTAACGTCCTCATTCCCCTGCAGGATCTGCTCAATGTAATAGGCCATCCATTCTTGGAAGTAGGTGGCTGCTGGGAGACCCATGACCCTACTCAGCATAGTTACCAGGTCGTGGTAGTCTTCATGGAAATCGTTAAGGAAGAGTTCGTGGGGAACCTTCGCAGCGCTACCTCGTTTCTCCTTAAGCCAATAGAAGTTGATAGACTTCTTGCATCTTGATGGACTAGCATCCCACGCTGCCTGGCATTGTTCTAACATGGGGACCTCCATATGTGGGAACGTGGAAATGTGAAATGTTTTGGTAATCCCTTCTGGCGACATGTCCGCGAGGATGTTTCCCTCCTTATCCACAATTGTCCTAGTGTTTGTTTGATAGGCTTCTCAGCAAGCCATCACTAGTTCGGGAGCCACGAGTGAGGGAGGGAAATCGATAGCCTTGGTAATTCCACTTTGTTGTATGAGTCTAGCGTTCTTTGTTATAGGGTTGACGTTGACCCTCTGAGTGAATTCATCAATATCAACCTGGCCGATATTGGTATCTGAAATCTCCTTCCAGTCTGTTGAGACCTTTGACTAGAGTGGCTCACCCTAGAACTAAAACTTCATCTGATCTTTATCTTCTTTTCCCCGAGGGGTCCTTCCTGACTTTTTTCCCTTTTCCTTTTCGGCGGAGGCCCCTGAAGTTCCTGCAGCCAATTCCATATATTCTGCAAGCAAGGGAAAAGTCAGTGCAACAAAACATCAAAAGCGTCCACGTTAGTCCATATTTTAAACATAACATCTAAATAATCAATTAAGCATATCATAATTCTTATCTCTAGACGTTATCGATCTTCGTTTGAGGGCATTTGGACAATCCAGGCCCGGAGGGCCGGACTTCCTTGACAGGAATGCTGTCTGGAAGGGAAAATGCAACGGAAAGCTCCCGGAGACCCTCCTTGGTCAAATTTTAATGTTTAGGGGGCCCATGATGGAGAAGAGCAAATTTTAGGATGTGGGTCGAAGTCAGATTCTGATTTGAATTCGTTTGGATCGATCTAAGGGGAACCGAAGGTTTCAAGTCGGAAAGCTGTCAGGAGATGGCCATTGGTGACGGCAAACAGCGGGTGGAAATCCAGAGATGGAAGTCTGAGGCTCGGGGCCAGGAAGGAAAAAGTACGGCCAACATTGAGTTAATTCACTTTGGGGGCTCGAGCGGGCAAGGCCGGGAAGGCGCTTGTATTTCGCAGTTTGGGACAGCAAACACCGGACGGAAGTCCGGGGGATCGGAGCTCACCGTTTAAGTCCAGCAGGAATTGATATGGCGGGGTCCAGAGGCCAGGGCGTCGGTGAAGAATTTTTGTCAAAAACAACTTTCAAGAGGCAGACTTCCGCAGACAGAAGTCTGGACATCGGCACCCAGAGGCCGGGAGGCCGGGCGGGAACCTCCATCCGGAACATAGGGCGAGGATAGCAACTCAAGGATACGGGGCCCGGCGCGTCGGCGATAGTGAAGAGTTCTGGTGAGAACACACGGCGGCCAGAAGATTGGGGTTCGAAGACAGGGCAGACGGGGCAAAATTTCCCAAGGGTAGGAGTTCCGCGGACTTCCAAGGACGGAAGCCCGACATTCGGGGTCCAAAGCCGAAAATGATGGGTCGATTCATTCTGCCAAGGGTTAAAAAGCCGATGCATCGGCGGAGCCCAAGGGGCAGGATGTCAGGCGACGTTCGTCGTCTCGAGAAGGCGAACCTCCAGCGGAACTCTGAAGACGAAACTCCGAGGGTCTAGGCCCGGAAGTTGCAAAGGACGCGGGTCGGGTTTTAAGCCTGAACGGCGGACCAGACGTCGGGATCCGGGAGCCAGGGAGGCAGAGCAGTTCGGCAGTTTAAACGCGGCAAAAGCTTAAAGGAAGCCCGAGGGGGGAAACCCGAACAACCGGGGCCGGCGAGGAGAAATTTCGTCGCCGTATACTTGAAGTTTGTTTTTGGACGGCAAAGGATGGCTTCGGGCCTGGGAAGCGCGTTTTCCCTGCGCGAAGAACGACCACGATAGGGAGAAGTCCTGAATCACTCGCGGGGGCATTTTGGGTGTTCGCTAAGTTTTCCGCCACATGGGTTTGGTGCGCAAATTGATCTTCTTCGATTTCATGCCACCCTAACTATCTATTCAATTATTTAAATCCTCCAAAATGACGAAAAAGGATGGGAGGGAAAATGGGGATAGCCTACCTCGAATACACTAAGTGGCAAGGCGTGAAGTCTACCGGGGATCGACGGAGTGAAGCTGACGTCGAGGATCATGACGCTACTGATCGCGGTGGGCTCCAAGTGATCACTCCTTAATTAGCTCTGATTCCTGTTTATGAAAATGGTTTTGGCGGGTTGGGTATTTTATACCCCAACTGCCATTAATACCCGTATTAATTGCTCATACGGCCATGGGAAAGTTGGTGGGATTTGAATTTAGGTCGGTGGCAGCGGCGGGAGCTCTGGGACCCGACGGCCGGGAGGACGCGAGGTGACGGCCGCCGTGAGATTTTCGCGAACTTTGAATGGCCACGGCGAAGTGTGGCCCGGGGCCCAGATGGTGGGAAGCCAGAAGGAATTCACCGCTGAAATATTTTCATGTTGTGCATCGATGATGGCAAGGAGTGCTTCGGGGCTCGGAGTTCGGGGATCCGCTACGGATCCGCTATCGGCGACGGCGGGACTGCCACAGAATTCTGGAAATAAAATTCTGGGAAATCGGGCCCAGAATGGTCAATCGGTGGGGAGTGACAAACGAAAACTCAGCGGAAAGAACCCAGGCAGGGCCCGAGGAGTGGGAGGCCGTGAGTGGCTCACCGTCGCTGACGACGATTCTGGGATGGAAGTCTAGAAGTGGACTTCTAGGGCCTGGGGCCCGAAGCAGTAGGCGCTGCCTCGAAAACTCATGACGGGTTTTAAATGGAGGGCGGCAGGGTAGGCCCCGAGGGGTGGAAAGATGCCCAGAGAACGCCGCAAAGAATGGCAATTTCAAAGGGGAAGCCCGAACAGAGAACCCCGGGCGCCCGGGCCTGGAGGGGCCCAGGTTCGTTTAGGGCCAAAATGCCAAAGGGAACCCGCGAGTCCCCAGAGGGTAGTAAAAGACCAAAAGCAGAGGCATGGTCGGTTTATGATGAAACCTTGGAGCATCATCGACCATGCAGAATATCAAAAAGAGGGGCACGCAAAATGAGGCGGCCCCAAAAGACCCGGCGAGGTGAAAGAAAAGAGGGTCCCCGTTCTGAACGGGGCGTGTGTGCTAAGGGCACAACACATTCCAACCCCCAATTCAACTTGGAGGCCCATTTTTATGCTTGTAAAATAAATTTATGCCCCCAACCAACCTACAAATACCATTTAACAAGTTCTAACAAAATTCTAAAAAAAATTTGTCATTTAACAAGAAGAATTGTTATGACAATATTTAACAACTTTTGACAATGTTTATGTTTTTCAACTAAATGACACCAAACTTTCATCAATGACTCCAAATGATTTCAAACATATATAAAATGGCTCATCTAACCTTATTACAACATTAAAACACCTAATTTAATGAATTTATACAATTTGGCCTCATGGAGGCTTGAATACAACAAGGTGCTCTTGCACCAACCACCCACATCCAAGATTATATTAACCAACCATTTTCTATCTTTCGATGCCATGCTTACAACTGAAAACCTTAAAGATGATCAATTTTTTTTTCTATTGAAAAATTACATCATAACCCACTAGATGGAAAATCTTTGGCTCTGATACCACTGTAATAGGCCCAATGGAATATTTTCTAAACTTCTACAATTGAAATAAATAAACATGCATGCTTTGATACCACTGTAAGAACCCTTGCTTAGTTTTTCCTAATATTTTTAGTTCAGGTTGTTTGACATTTTGTCAATCACTTGACATGTAATTTGGTTTATCTGAGTTTTGTGGTTTTTTTTTTTGATTCTTGGTGTATTTCAATACCAAAATGATCACATAAAACATAGGAATGATAGAATTTTTTTGCATAAACCAATAACAAAAATTTCACAAGCAACCTCCACTTTATTGAGAATATACCAGATCTAAGTATATTGATTATCAGGTATGATATAGGTGACATCAGATTGGAAATACTTATGAAATTTGTCTATAATAAACAAACAAAATATAAGATTGGGCTTACCACATACCTGTTTGCTTGTTACTTCATTTAGGTTCAAAGTGAACACATATATGACAAGAAATTGTTGATGTATATGTTCTCAAACCCTTAGTGTTAATGTTTAAAGTATTTTCTAATAATAATGATGTAAATGGCTACCAAAACAAACCCTAAATCCTCCAAAGGAAGGTGGCTAGGTCTAGAATTGGAGCAATGAACCCCTAGATTAATGTGATGTCAAGCGATGTCAAAGTTGACCACTAAACTCTTAGATTTGCAATCTAATATAAAACTGAAGAAATCTAAAACATAAATCTGCACATGAATATGTTGTCAATGACCAAAGGTTCCTTCCAAAACAAGACACTTCACCCCCAAACCCTAGTAGTGCATTTATAGGATGAAAATATGTGAATATAATCTTCATCTCTGAACTCTTTTGTCCGTAATCTATAAATAAAACTTCAAACCCCAGCTAGAATGATGATTTCCTTCAAACTCTAGCTGGTTTAGCTCCAAAGTTTCTAAAAACACCAAAATAGGGTGTAGAAACTCTAGCGCCCAACTTGATGTAAAATAATATTAGTAGTAAACCTACAACCAATGCATCAATATGGAAGCCAAAATACTACCATAAAACCATCAAGGTCAAGTCTATAATGTCTTCCCCAAAATCTCAAATACACAAGTTGGAATGTTGCTTCCAAATCTCTTCCAAATTGCTCCAAACCCTAGCCAAAATTATATCAGACCCTACCGGCTGTAAACCTGCAAATAAAATACTATTTCCATCTCCTCAATGCCAAACACTTGCAATAAGCTCAATGGAAAACCATGGGTGGATTTACCTCAGAAAGTAGAGTTGGGTTTCCATCCCACCTACTAACTCTTGAAGGTTTCGTCCTCATAAATTTAGTTGAATATGAGATTCAAGCCTTTGAAATAATGTATAAGAAATATCAACTCAAAAATGGATCCTAAATTCCTTGCACTCAACTCTTCTTAAAGGCTCAATTGAATCTTCTAGAAGAAGCCAATTTGTAAAGTTAACTCTAGCGTCTAGAAGAACACTTTATTTAATAAAGTGACCTTATAATGTTATTTTATTTTTCACTTAAGTCACTTTAAAAATATTTAATAAAGTGACTTTATAATATTTTATTCTTTTATTTAAGTCACTTTAATTAAATCAATTAAAATAAAGTTACCTTTATGATTTAATTTATTTAGATAACTTTATAAATAAATAATTTAATATTATTCCCTTATGACTCCTAATTTAGCCTATGTGAATAGGCTAGGTATTTCCACTAGGTGATCACTCAAAAAATGGGGACATTACATCCATTTAAATAAGATCGATTAAATAAACTTGCCACTTTAAAGGATGTTTTATGTTGGTCAAAATTAAACTACTAAATTATGTAATGAAAAGTATTTGACATAGTTGATCAAGACAATGTACAATACCACTTAGTCAATATTAAAACATAAGAAAAATGTAAAATTTTGGGTACATTATTTAACCATTGAAGTTAAAGGGTTTTTCTAGTATTTCAATGTGATTATAAATAATGAAGTATTAGGGTTTATATATAATATGGTCCTAGAATAGATGACAATAATTTTTTTGGCATATATATCATAAACAATCTAGTTCAACATGCATGAGATGAGCCTAGTAAATTGTAGGAGAGATATTGATATCAATTCTCTTTTAGGTGGTAATTTAGTATGGTATGATATTAAACTAAAAAACATGATTTCATATTTGTGTTGCATGGTCTAAATTAGATCAAAACCTTTTTTTCACTTAGTTGTATTAAATTATTAGTAAATAAAAATCAGCCAAATTTTGAAGTTAATTTTTATGTTCAAAACTTTTGAGTTGTGACAAGTTTAAACCCTCTTGTTCTCTCTCCTTAACCTCAATATTCTCTCATGATGACATATCCTATAATTATACTTGAGTATCTAACTAGTTCTAGACCCATCCACATTTTAGTATAGGTACTTGGGTCAATATGAACATCGTGAATATATCTTCCTTAAATTACATTATATTTATGCATAAATTTACTATTAAAAATATTTTCTTAGGTTTATTATGTACAAGAAAAAATTCTTAATTGTGATCTTAATAGAATTTAATTGTATTAGATAGGTTAATAAAATATTTTTATATAATATAAAATTAATAAATATGGGTAAATGCAAGAAGATGATTCCACTTCTAATGGAAGTTCCAGGCTTAGAAAAAACCAAAAATCAAGCAAAACAAAATGGGATCCTGTTGTTTAGAAAACAAGATCCCCTTTCACTTTAGGACCTCGAGCCAAAAATGGGATCCTGTTTCATAAAGGATTAAAATTTTATTAAAACCAAATGAGATCCCGTTTCTAAATTTTTTAATTTTTGGCCCAATTTTTGCTATGGGTTTGGGTCGGAAAAAAGGCTTGGGAAGTTGACCCTTAGCTTTGGACTTGCTTTGACCTACAATTTGAAGGCCATGTCAATTTTAGTAGAAAAGAGTGACTTTGGACATATGTTTGAAGATGTTTTTTTTATATTTGTTTGCAGAAATTAAAACCCATTATAAATCTTATTGTGTAGATTCCAATTATATAATTTTTTACAATTGTATTAATTTTTCTATTTTTCAAATATTTTTTGATGAAAAGGATCCATAAACTTGAAATATTAAAGTTTTTTTAGTATTTTAATAACTTTTTATTAAAATAATTTATGTAAAAAAAATTATGTGTACATTCTTCAAAAAAAAAATTTCAATTTGAAAAAAATAAATGATAAGTTTAGGTCATCTTATGTGTGGCACACATGAGCAATTTTCAAAATAGCAATTATGGCCAATAAAAAAATAACAAAAAAAGTTGCAAAAAATATCCTACACATTCTTTAGTGTGTTATAGATCTTTTCCCAAAAGAATTAAGAAATATATAATTATTTAGGTCAAAATATAGATGACGTACACGTGCATGGTATGGTAAAAAAATTGACTTTTAAACAGTGGTTTTTAGACATGCCTATTGAAAATCAATTTGTATCCTCTGGGTATTAAAATAAATTACATATTTGTAAACTAGACTTGGAGTACTACATTTTGTATTATTGATTTTTTTTACAATTCAATCTTTAAGTGCTTCAAATGTTTAGGCCCGTAGACACTAAAAATTTTCCTAGGTTTGCGACTTCTAAATTCTCCATCATTTCCCCTTTTGTCTCTAATAATTAGATTTTTTTAACTATTTAATTATTTTCTAAAGTCATAAGTCTTCCATTAATTAAATAATTTTAATTATTTAATTAATTCATTTTTATCATTATTCTTCTTTTATTAATTAAATAAATTTTATTTATTTAATTATGTCACTAATTAAGTCCATTTCTTTCCTAATTGTTTAATTATTGATTAGCCTCTTCTGTCATAAATTAAATAAATTTTATTTATTTAATTTGGTCCACTCTCTTGAATTTTGAATTAAATTATTATTTAATTCAAAAGATTCCCTTTGTCACATTCTTCGATAATTAAATATTTATTTTAAATTATTTAATTATTCATTGGCCACCTAAATTAGATAATTTTTATTATTTAATGTCCTCTCACCTCTTTATTCGTGCCAATCCTTATCTATCCATGTCACAATTAACCTCCACCCTTGATTAAATTATTTATAATTTAATCTTGATCATTAATCCTTATCATTTGCCCTAACCTTATTTCATACTACATCTTTCATTCTTGGCCATTGATTATTGAAATTCAATCTTAGCCCTTCATTCAAAATTGTCTTTCCTATAAAAGACCTTGTCATTGCCATTTTGAAATCTTCTACAAGAAATATAAAACAACCTACACAAGCTTATGCAATCTTATGCTATCTTGGTATCAAGTCTCTCAACATCAAGTCAAGTGCATCCATAGTCATCTAGAATCTTCAATATTTTGCTAGTCACTGTCATTAGGCCTATTTGCATACTCGAAAATCTAGGAGCAATTATCATGTATTCAAGCAAAATTAAGAAGTGCAATGAAGGTGAATCAATGGTGGCGTGAAGACTCTTTGGTAATATTGCTTTATGTTTTATGTCTTTATGCTTATTTGCACTTCATTGTTATTAGGGTTTAATTTATATTTTTTATTACCTAACCTTGATAATCTTTTCCTTGATTACATTTGTGAACCCGACATGAAAGGAAATTTTTGTAGAATTCGTGTCAAAATTTTGGTTTTATAGGTCGCAGGTACTGATCAACACAATCACTAGCTGAAATGAAGCAATCGATTTTGACACAGTGCTCCAATCATGACCCTGAACAACATAACTACTTTAGACTAGGGCACATTTTGACTTTGTCTAAATTCTTGGTTTTTCTGGAAAATTTTGGTTATCTGGTTTCTAGTTTTCATAGATTCACCTTAGTTGCATTTCATACTAGTTGTTAGTTGTCTGAATTTGGTCATATTTCTTGTTATTTTGTAGATCTAGGTTTCTGTGACACAATCAACTATCATTCACTACAACCACCAAGGATTCACTGCATTTGCTGTCGACAAGAACCGCAATTTATTTCTTGAGTTGTATTTGACATTTGGAATGATGTAGTCACTATTCCTATGACACAATTGCTTTTGGTTGTGAAACACAACTGCTATTTTTGAGAAGCAATTTCTTGTTACTTTAAAATTTATGGTTTTAGTCAAAAATTTTAGTTTAGATCTCTTGCATTTCATAGCTTAGGGGTTCTTTGTTACTAACATTGAATTTCCAGCATGTGGCATAGGTGGAAAGGAGACATCTCACTTAATATTGGTAATCTATCTATCTTGTCTTTTTTTCATACATTCATTGGACATAAAATTAACCTTGCATTTACATGTCATTGAGCTTAAAATTTAGAATAATTTGCATTTTTCACTCATTGGTTAAAAAGAACTTTCATATTCACTCATTAGTCTAAAATTAACCTTGCATCAAGTGTATTTTTCACAATTACTTTAAGGGTTAAAAAGAACAAGTGTCTTCATTGTCTTGTGGTTTGCACTTTTCCTTTAGGTGTTATACTCTTCTCTTGCACCATTTGGTGATCTTGATAATCAAAAGCATCCCTTGAAATTTGTATAATTAGCCACACATTTGGTTTTGGATTTAAAATGAACATCATACGAGTGTGAGAAAAAGGTGTTGTGTATGCTCTCTCCTCACACTTTGTGTTATATTGGAGATCAAAAACAACATATTGAAACATAGAAAATTGTTGCCACTAGGGTTTAGGAGCTAGGGCAACAAGCTTTCTATACTCCACATTCAAGGACAAACACTAGAAATCTCAATCCAATGAAGAGAGGGGAAAGAGATTTGAAAAAGGTTGTCCTTGGGTCTCATTATGAATTAATGATGGGTTCACCACAAAGTTAATACTTGGAAAAGAAAATGAAATGCAAGATCTAATCCAGAACCTAGTGATGCATAAAACTTGAAAGAATGACCTAGAAATGAATATATGTCACAATAGAAAGCTGTAAAATCAGAAGTGTGCACTTGGAAACTTGTAGAGGCTTGAATGAAGACTAGAAACACTTCAAATCCTAAAATTTAGGCCTACTAGGACTCATACACCATTCTCGGTGAATCATTCCCAGATTTGGGTTTTAATACAAGAGCTGGTTTCTTGAAAAAGGGTGTCCGAAACTACAAAATATAAAAAATGACCCAAACTAGGACTCATAGGACTCGCGAATGAGTCTAGATAGTTAGGGTTTTATAACTTCAAGGTTTGAATCTGGTCTTCAATGTCTACTCTTTTTGTTCCAGTTTGTTTTCAGATCTAAAACTGCTGATTTTAGACCTGTAGGTGACTTTTTGTGAAGATGACAACCTTGTGATGGCTTGATAACTTCTCCCAACCTTGCAACCTAATTTTTAAAGAATCTTCAAGTCTTCAAATCACCTAGATCTACAATCACACAAGGAGAGAGAGAAAAAGTGTTGATTGTTAGGGAATGGGGGTTTGCCTTGGTCAAACCCCTTGTAGGTAATTAAACCAAATGATGAGATAATGAAATGAAGGCATGAAACATGAAACAAAAGAAATGAATCATGGAAACTGATACCTTGAATGATGCCTTGTAAATTATGTCTTGTAAATCTATAACTCAACATGAAATGGCCATGAAGGATGTAGATCTTGATCTTGACAATATGTGTAGAGCAATACTTGGTCTTGGATCTTCAATGATACATCACAACACTAGCTCAATAACATGCTTGATGTGTGATATCCTTGACATGACGATGGATCTTGAATTTTTGCAACAATTGATGAAGAATTTTCCCTTGAATGCCTTATAAATGCTCTTGTAAACTCTCTTGACGCTCTTGTAAAGTCTTGGAATTATTAACTCTTGAATGCTAGCCTTGATGTGATGAATTTTTAGTGAAATAATGATTTGAGACCTTGTTTATATAGGAAATCCATCTAATATCATGTGTATTAGATCCCAAGGGTTGACATACATGAAATTTGAACTTAAAACCTAATTTTTACTACTAAAAACCTTTAAAATAAGCCAAATGAGACTCATACACAACTTGTGGCATATGGGTCCCACTTTGATGGGAATCATATGCCCAAGGTGGCGTATGGGTCCCACAGGGCCTATTTTGATTGCTAAAGTGTCTCAAAGTGTGTAAATTAAGTTTATTTGATGATTTTGCTAGGTTTTCGATTGAAATATGCCTTGGGATGCACAATATAGGGTCTTAGGGGCCTATTAATGATGATATAAAGGTCATAAATTCAAGAGGCTCAAAATCCAATGTGAAAGTGTAAATAAATACATTTTACAACATTAAATTAAGGAAAAATTGGGTCTATTTAGCTCAAAAAGGCCCTAAATCCCATGTGAATGTATACAACACATTAAAACACTAGACTAGGTCCACTTAGTTTACAAGCCTCCTAAATTTAATGTGAAGGTGCAAATAAATACACTTTACAACACTAAATTAGGAAAAAGTTAGGTTTATTTAGCTTTAAAAGGGCCCGAAACCTAATGTGGATGTGTGAAACTCATCACAACACTAGATCAAGGTGATATCAATTCCATTTTGTCATTAATTATTCCCAAATCAAGCAAGGAAAAGGAATACTTTTTCCATTGCCACATTTATCCCCCACTTTAGTGAGAGGATTAACTTGCTTGAAACTCACACTAAAGTAGACATCAAGAGGGATCCAAGTGTATTGATGCAGATAGTCTAGGATAACAAAGATCAAGGAGTGATCAAGCCTCCAAGATCCAAGATCGTAAGTAGAACTGACATAAGCACAAAAGGACACACACAAGGTGTATTATTTGCAACAAAACTGTAAGATACATAAACATGCAATGTCAATGACTAAAGGAAGAAAGAAAAACAAAAACAATAAGAGGTGGATCAAGCCTCAACCATTTGTCCAACATGATGTGGATCAAATCTAAGCTATTTGTCCAAAGATGCATACTCACTTTGAGGCAACAGAACTCCAGGTTGTCCATTGGGTGAGTAATCCAAGAGGGTGAGACACATACACACACTGTCGGTATGTGCTCACACACACACACGAGTGGCTAAGGGAAAGTCATGTGTCGTGTCAGCTCCCTGTCCAACCATACCAAAGTTATACCTCCTGATAACTTTGATAAGGTGTTGAATGCAACAATGAACTTTGAGCTTCATGAGGCAAGAAAAAATTAGTATGCTTGAAACTCATAGACATTATAGATGCAAAATATTGTAAGGTTTGTTCAAAGGGATTTTTCTTAGTTCATGTAAGGTCTCTTCTTTAGGGAACATCGTGTTTAATGTCTCTAAGAGAGGAAAAGTCAAAGAAATATCATTCTCTAAGAGGAAATCAAACCCAATGATACCACCAAGAAAAGGATGCATCACAAAAATTAAAAAAATCACATAGTGAAACATGAGTGTCGATGTATGCCCCCAATTTAAAGCGGTTGCTAACACCATTGCTTTGAGCAATTTCTTTAAAGTAAAAGAAGACATGATATGTTATTCAGAAAGCCCTATGCCAGGTCATATGTTTCCAAATCAAACTACATCATGAATAAGTATGTCACATGCGAGCCAACTTAAGGCATGTTGTCCACATCCCAAGCTTGCTCTTATATGTACATGAAAGGAAATCAACTAGCCAAAAGAGATAATGACTGGTGACATACGAGGACATGTCTAACTAACCCCTGCTCCCACTTAGTGTAGGACAAGGATGAGATGAATAGGATGAAAAAAAGCATCAGTTAGAGGAATTAGGTGCTTCAACATAAGGAAGAGGTGCCACACTCCTTGATATTTTGGATTCGATTACTCAAAGCCTTACATTCATTAGTAGCATGACCATGAACTCTATGATATGCACAAAATGAACTCTTGTAGTAAAATTTATTTCTTGTTCTTGGAGGGAAAGATATCAAACAATCTTGGGGGAGTCTTGACAAGATATCGTCTTGATCAAAATATGTTCCTTTATTTTGCAAGAAAGATATATCTTTCTTAATATTAGATGTCATACCTACACAAGATGCTTTGGATTGCGAGATTTTGTACTCTCCTTTACAGGAGGGTGTAAAATCTATCGAATTTGAATCATAAGTGTTTTGCATGATTCCATTAATGTTAAGTGAGGACTTCTCTATTTATTTCAAAGGATAACAGTCAAGACCACTAGTGTCTATCAATGTAGGATGCCCTACTATTAAAGTTGGCTTAGAAGAATCTTTTGTAAGAGTGTTGATATTAAGTGAAGGCTTGCTTGATGGGTTGATTTCTATCAAAGGACAATAACCAAGACCATGAGTTGTTTCTTGCGTGTTAGGCCCTATAGGGATGCAAATTCCTTGTTCTATAGCACCACATCCCTTTCCACCATAACCAAGTTTTTTCATCAGTTCATAACCTTTTACATAAATCTTTTTAATTTCTTTAGGATTTGGTCGTTGTTGATATTCAGTTTCATCAAAGTTTATTGTGAATTTTTTTGTCTTTTGTTCTAAAGTGGTTCCTTAGACTTTGAACCAACATTCATGGGAGAATACAAGATCATAAACAAATACTCTGGAAAGGAAAAAGAAAAGGCAGTAATAACAACACAAAATTTTGGGTTCCACTTGTGTAGTTGGTGTCAATGTTTTTAAAGGATTCTCTTTACCTTTCTAAATGTTTAGACAATTGTTTGGTTTAGGGTTGGCTTTAAGTATGTATAATTTTTTGTTGTAGACATACTTCATTTTACAATGTAGAGTAGAAGGCACCCCATTCATTGCATGAATCCATGGTCTACCTAAAAGAAGATTATATGAAAGATCATGAGGCATAACATGGATTGGTGTTTCTAATGTGGCCTTTCCAGCTTTAATAGGTAAAGTGATCATGCCAAGCAGTTGTTTCCCTACATTTTCAAATCCCTTAATAGATAAAGAGTCAAGTTGAATTTTTGATTTATCCACACCAAGCCTATCTGAAAGGTTTATGCTACACACATTAAGAGTGAAGCCATTGTCAACAAGGGTTCTATTTATCCTTGTCCTATTGTATTTAGCTATTATCATGAAAGCATCATTTTGTTTTTGCACTTCCAAAGGGGGGAGTTCACTTTGATGTAAAAAAAAATCAGCATTTATTCCTTGAATTATAGATGTTATGTCATTTGGTTGTGCATTAGAAGGGATAGGGACTTGTTGCAAGGTGGTTTGAAGCATAGTGTGATAATTAGGTGAATTTTGAATTAGATCCCATAGAGATATCTTTGTATGAGTATTATTAAGTTGTTCAACAAGATCATAGTCCTTTCCAATATACGAAGGTAAATGAGGAGCACTAGGAAAGATGGGATAAGGAAAAGGTAAGGTTGTTGAAGGTGTCTGTCTTAGTTGTGAATTGTTTCTAGTGTTATATGTATGAGCAACTGTAAGGGAAATAACGGGCATCTCAGAGAAATCTCCAAGAATAGTGGTACCTTTGGTAACTTTAATTTTGATCAGATTGCCTCAAAGACACGTACAACTATGTCCTAAAGTGGAAACATACACCGTTTATTTCCCACATCAATTCTTCTAAGAGAAACACATGTAAATTGAACAGCAAGCAACAACACAGATGAAAGATACTACAAAAAATAGAACACAAAGATTTTACATGGGGAAAACCCTTTTGGGTAAAAAACCCCTCTCCAAAGTTTGAGCCATTGTATTATTCAACAACAGAAAGTTACAATATAGTTTCAGGCCCTTAGCCTTTCAGAGATTACATCTTGTTCATTTTGGAATCTATCCGGTAGCAAACTCTCCCCTTTACATTAAATGATCAACCTCTCAAAACAAACAATCTTCGTACTATTACAATACCCTCACACATCATACAATACAGATCAACATGAGAGATTGACCATGGCATTCAATCCTTGATCAAGAGAGATTTTGGCAGCATAACCCTACCTCTTTCTTGTTCTGTTATGGCCTCAAGGCCTCAGCCTTCTAGCCAGCCTCTTAGCCCTCTTTGCAACGCTTTCTATCTCATCCTTCAGAACATCCAATGCATACGTGTATGCATTCATTCTTCACTACCTCAGTGAATCGTTTTGTTTCCAACTATCGAATCACAACAAAAAATGGTTCACATTCTGCTTCCTCTAATTTGTCCACATTGCACCACATCAGACAGTCTTCACTTGGTCAATAGCGATCAACTTGTGTCGCATATCGGTGAGACACAAGAAGTGTCTCCCCAATGCCAAAAGACCCGTTTACACATTGTCGCCAAGAGTCGTCTCCATCGGCAAGAGGTTTCACCGAGCTTACAAGTTGCATCAACCTCAGCATGAACATCGGTGAGACTATCGCTATCGCCAGGAGATCACATCGAGCCCTTCATGGTATACCGAAGCATCCAACAATCGGTAAGACATTCATCTTTCACCAAGACCTCACATCAAGCTTCATGTTATACCGAACTCCAAACAATTTCCAAGAGTCATACCAACATCATAATTTCCACAGCATCAGTGAGACAAATGGTCTTCGCCAAGACTTCATACCGAAGCCTTATGTTACACCGATGACTCCACATGTATACTATTGGCGAGACAATCCATATTTGATAAGACTACATACTAAAACACATATGTTACACCAAAGTCTCACAACCATTAGCGAGAGAGTCAGCCTTCGACAAGACTTCTTATCGAGGCTTCCATGCTATTCTGAAACACTGTTCACCAAGAGTCACACCAAAGACATCCGATAATCGGCAAGACTTTTTGATGTCGATGAGACATCACACCGAAGCAAGTCTTTCATCCAAGGGTCTCCATAATGTCTTCGAGTGTTAAATTATCACCAAGACAATCCATCATCGCTAAGACTTCACATCGAGACCTTTGTGCTACCCCAAGTGTATACCATTGGTGAGACATTCCCTAGTCGCTAAGAGATCTTCCCAAGAGTTCAAGTCACCCCGATGACTACTGCTTATCAGTGAGACTTCTCCTAGTCGCCATAGGTCACACCGACATACGCTAGGCACCCGATAACAAACCCTTCTGTTGCTGAGACATTCCATATCGGTAAGTTATCTCACCGAGTCTCCTCGACACCCAATAAGAGAAATTTGTTGGCCAAAGGTCTTCACTCATCACAAGGTCATACTGAACACAAGAGATCATAGCAATAGACTTCAATCGACAAGACATCAACTTTGTCTCAGTGACATTAGCAAAACACAAGGCTATTTAACTACCAGTCGGCCAGACAATAAGAATGTCATAGCGACCATGCTTTCTCAAAGGTTTCAGCCTGTGAGATTGAGGCAATAATTCCAACAATCTCCCACTTGACGAAGATCACATAGGCACCTCCAAAACAATCAGGAACTAAGATCACACTAGCTCCATCAGTCCAAACCCTGCAATACTCAAGACACCCAATCAACATGATTGAATAGATAACAATCCACCAGACAATCTGTAACAAAGACTAGGCATCTAACTGCAACTCACTATCCAAAAAAACAACCGAAGTGCAACCGATCACATCCATTCAGGAAAACCACGTAGACCTCAAATATGCTCTCATGCTCCATCAAGAATTCTGCTCCAACATCCAAGATGTCCACCATTCAGGCAACAATCCTATCATCTTCCATGTGTGGAAGAAAGATACATCGCCAAGGTGAATAAACACCATTCTGATGAACACAAGAAAAAGATCCCAATGACAGCTTTAACAAGATACTACTACCACTTCACTATGCTCAAACGCTATACAAAAGCAATATCAACTTCAAAGCCTCAAATAGAACACAACCATGAAGTCTTTCTCTAGAAACAAGACAAAAAATACCAGTTAGAATCAACAATCAAAATGACTGCTTCCATCCAACTAATAAACCCACGTGATTGAAAATAGCATCCACAGCTCGTGCTATTCCATCCAATCTCACATACCTTAAAGGTATCAACATTAGTAAACTCATGTTGCTTCAAAACCAACTTATTAACAACAAATACAAGCTCCAAGTGCCAACCAGTCGAAGAAGACAAAGCACAACAGGAACTCCCACTGTCCGAGTAATTCAAATCTGAAAGATCAAAGGCATCACAAGTCTACCAATAACAACACATAGAAAATGTAACCATGTAGTACCAAGGAAATATCCACAATGATATGCACAACCTACAACAAACTATTACAAGAAAAATTTCTCTCAACACAAGTCTTCATAGTTCTCCCAAGATCTCCACACGTAACAAAGGAAAAAGGAAATAAGAACCTCCATGTCATCACCCATGAACATGAGTGAAAACACATGACCACAAACAAGTGATCACTATAACTCCAACCAAACCTCAAACCAATGTAATGTGAAAACAAACATCCAGGAGGAAAACCAAGACCAAAGAGAGAAACTCTGCACATCATATTCCTGTAGAGCATCCTCCTGTATACACTTCTAACAGCCAGCTGTGTCAAGAATGATCTCCTTCACATCCAAAAGAAAAACCTTAACAACATCCAACCGTTCAATCACCAAGATCAAACCAACTTCTAATATCATGTAATCAACATGGATGTAAGCCTTCTCAAAGAAGATCAAGCTAATTCATTTCCCATTTCAGGAAATCAGCCCATACATCATCTCCTACCAATTCTCATCAGTAAATAACATAACACAAAAGCTCAAGGAGATAAACAAGCTATACATCTTCCACTATGAATCCTCCAGAATCATTAAATAGTAATTCAAGATCCATATCATGAAAGTGAACATAAAACACAAAAAAATATATATAATGGGCCAAATACCTCTCAAATAAACTGTCGAGCAGACCAAGAGTGGGAACGAGAATAATCCTTCAAGATATATAAGTCATCATGACTAATCCAAGAGAAATCTCCTCATAGGTCTTTTATTGAACTCATGTTCAACCAAGGTGTAGGATTGTCAGACTTTCTGCTAAAAAAAACTTATTCTTCATGTATGCATGAGTACTAACAACTGATCATCTCATGCTAAGCTTCAACTGCATTACTGCACTATCATGAAGTATCAAGCAAATAATCAAAGCACCCAATACACAAAGAATTGCCAGACCATTGTCAAAGCTCTAATCATCGAAATCAAGAACTTGTCATGACATCATGATCTACATATCCCCTTAGGAGATACAATGCTTCAAGTGACTTCATCATGGTCTCAAGTATAATGCACAATGCCAAAATTCCAGTGCATAACCAAGAATATACCATGACATAAAGCGAATAGACTCCAAACCAACGTCACTTGTCAAGCACCACCAACACCTCAGCCAAAGACTCCAAGTGTTCTCCATGGATCCAAGATGTTGCTCATCTTCAAATAATGTCCATGCAAATGCGAAAGAACCCTTCTGTAGCAAGAGGATCTAAAAGCTCCCCCTTGAAACATTTGCAACACTAAAGAAGACCATTCACTACCATGTGATGAACACACAGTCACTGCTAAAGCTCCCACTGAAACGTGACATCGGAGCTCTCCAAGCATCATGACCACCTGATTCAGGTTCCCATAACTGACTATTCAGGTACTCAACAATATCCATCCTCTCATCTCAAAGCAATCACACCAATACACAAGTGACCATAGACAAGGCTAGCTAACAAGTTTGCACATGCAAAGAATCAACCTCGTGGATAAAGACAGTCCACATCCAAGTTATCTCACTGTAGCCAATGGGTAGCTAATCCACCAACCGCATAACTCGTAGATCACAAACATCGAACATGCAAACCCGTTATCACATTGGAAACTGCAACACTGAGATTTCAAAGAGAATAACCACGTAGACAACATGAATCCGACACCAGATCACACCAAATATGATTTTCCAATCATTTCCACAACAAACATCGTAATCAAGGAACCCACAAGCATTACCACAAGAATTCTAAGTGACAAAATACTTACCAGCACTCCCATGCAGAGAAGTATTCATACCTCCTCAAAACCATGCACCAAGCATGCATGCAGAACTACAACTATCTCATCTAATAACACCCCAAAAAGCCAGTGCCTGGAAAATAGCTTCACAACAATTCCACAATACCACAAGTTTTGCTTGACCATGTAAAACCTGCAAAACCACAGAGCCATGCAAGTACAAAACATCCTTAGAAAGAAAACAACAATTCAGGAGAACCCAGGCCCCTTTCAGGCCAACTCTAAAACCACCAACATGTACATGCATCCGAGAAGAAGATAAAGGCTATTGCAGAGGCTTGCAAATCAACTAATGATTAACTCCAATAGCCTTCATGTATTTGAGGTTAATAGCAAATAGTGCCTTCCAACACCAGGAAACACCACCTAGCATAAGAACTCTCTTCCATGGCTGAGAAACAAACTAGGCTTCTCCATATCACCAAGGAGCTTCTCACATAGACACCCAATATGAAAGCTTTACTGCTACACAACCACAAAGTAAAGAAATCCACCTCATACTCCAAGGTTAAAGCTCTACCAGCCAGGAGACATAGATCACAACATGACCAACTCCCTTTTCCATCTTGACCATCCTTCAAGCTGCATGTTGTCTCAAAATACCACAAGGCTTCCACTCATCAAAGGATCAATACATCAGTCCATTCCTCCAGATTTCTTCTAGCCCATCAAGCTAATAAATCTTCATAGGAGAAATATCCATAACCAACAGCCAGAAGAATGCTCTGATACCAATTGTAAGGGAAATAACGGGCATCTCAGAGAAATCTCCAAGAACAGTGGTGCCTTCGGTAACTTTAATTTCTATTAGATTGCCTCAAAGACAAGTACAACTATGTCCTAAAGTGGAAACAGACACAGTTTATTTCCTACATCAATTCTTCTGAGAGAAACACATGTAAATTCAATAGCAAGCAACAACACAGATGAAAGATACTACACAAAAACAAAACACAAGAGATTTTACGTGGGGAAAACCCTTTTAGGTAATAAACCCCACTCTCCAAAGTTTAAGCCATTATATTATTCAGCAACAAAAAGTTACAATACAGTTTTAGGCTCTTAGCCTTTTAGAGATTACATCTTGTTCATTCTGGAATCTATCTGGTAGCAAAATATCCCCTTTACATTTCATGATCAACCTCTCAAAACAAACAATCTTCGTACTATTGCAATACCCTCACACAGTATACAATATAGATCAACACGAGAGATTGACCATGGCATTCAATCTTTGATCAAGAGAGATTTTGGCAGCATAACCATGCCTCTTTCTTCTTCTATTACGGCCTCAAGGCCTCAGCCTTCCATCCAGCCTCTTAGCCCTTTCTACAACGCTCTCTATCTCATCCTTCAAAACATCCAATGCATACGTGTATGCATTCATTCTTCACTGCCTCAGTGAATCAGTTCGTTTCCAACTGTCAAATCACAACAACAAACGGTTCACATTCTACTTCCTCTAATGTGTCCACATCACACCACGTCGGATAGTCTTCACTCAGTCAACATTGATCAACTTGTGTCACATGTCGGTGAGACACAAGAAGTGTCTCCCCGATGCCACAAGACCTATTTTCACATTGTCGCCAAGAGTTGTCTCCATCGGCAAGAGGTTTAACTGAGCTTACAAGTTGCATCAACCTCAGCATGCACATCGGTGAGACTATCGCTATCACTAGGAGATCACATTGAGCCCTTCATGTTATACTGAAGAATCCAACAATCAACAAGACATTCGTCTTTTGTGAAGACCTCACATCAAGCTTCATGTTATATTGAACTCTAGACAATTGCGAAGAGTCATACCGACATCAAGATTTCCACAACATCGATGAGACAAACGTTCTTCACCAAGACTTCATACCGAAGCCTTACGTTACACCGATGACTCCACATGTATACTATCGGTGAGACAATCCATATTTGGTAAGACTACATACTGAAACACATATGTTGCACCGAAGTATCACAACCATCGGTGAGAGAGTCAGCCTTCGGCAAGACTTCTTATTGAGGTTTCCATGCTATTCTGAAACACTGTTCGCTAAGAGTCACACCGAAGACATCCTATAATCGGCAAGACTTTCTGATGTTGATGAGACATCACACCGAAGCAAGTCTTTCATCCAAGGGTCTCCCCGATGTCTTCGAGTGTTACATTGTTGCCAAGACAATCCTTCATCGCTAAGACTTCACATCGAGACATTTGTGCTACCCCAAGTGTATACCATCGGTGAGACATTCCTTAGTTGCTAAGAGATCTTCCCAAGAGTTCAAGTCACCCTAATGACTCCTACTTATCGGTGAGACTTCTCCAGGTCACCATAGGTCACACCGACATATGCTAGGCACCCGATAACAAACCCTTCTATCGCCAAGACATTCCATATCGGTAAGAGATCTCACCGAGTCTCCCCGACACCCGATAAGAGCAATCTGTCGGCTAGAGGTCTTCACTTGTCACAAGGTCATACCGAACACAAGAGGTCACAACGATAGACTTCATTCAGTAAGACATCAACTTTGTCTTAGCGACATGAGAAAAACACAAGGTTATTAAACTGCCAGTTGGCCAGACAACAGGAATGTCACAACGACCATGCTTTCTCAGAGGTTTTAGCCTGTGAGATTGAGGAAATAATTCAAACAACAATAATATTATGACTTTGCAGTTGTGAAACATTATTCTTAGGTGGGTAGAGGATAAGTTCGGGTTTCTTTTGAGTTTGAGGTTTGTGTGAAGGTGAGTAAAGGATGAGTTGAGGTTGAATAATATTAATGTCCCTTTGTGAAGGAGAGTCTAATGCTACTTAATCATCTTCATCTAAGGGCACAATATCATTATTATCAATGTTATCCTTTTCTTGCACCATGATATCGTCCCCAGGAGGAGAGTTTTTAAGAGAACTACAATCTAGATGTTCATGAAATTCAAAGGTTGGTTCTTCTAAAATGACTTCATCACAAGTAAGGGAGTTATCAATGGTTGGATTTTCTTGTTTATCAATAGTGGGGATATTAGGAGAAGGCTCTATTTGATTTTCCTTTTTCTCTAAGGTCTCATTCTCTTGTGCCATACTATCTACCCTAGTAGGAGAACTTTTAAGATGTTCATCACATTCCATGGTTAGATTTTGTAAAGTAGCTTCATACAAGTAGGGAAGGCATCAAGAGAAGGACAACTATGATTTTCATGTTTACCAAATAGATCTTTCCAAATGGTAGGATCATGAGGGAAGGGAGGAATGATATTCTCATGACTCTCAATAGGTGCATCTTCTAACACAAACCTATCCTCTTCGTATGGAGGAGGTATATTAGGAGAAGGAAAAATTTGATTATCATGACTATCTATGATATCATCCTCTTTCACTAAAACATTCTCACAAGAAAGAGATGAATGGAGACTAGGTAAGGTGATGTTTAGAAATGTTTATATGATCTCATCTTCTTTTTTTCTAATATCTTCCAAAGGGGGATGAGGAGAGGGAAAATCAAGACTCTCAATGCTTGTATCTTCTTTCACCAAGATACCTTCTTCACTAATAGGAGAGGTATCGAGAGAAGAACAAGTATGATTGTTATGATTGTCTATGCTTGCATCCTCTTGTATCATACCATCCTCACTAATAGGCAATGTAATATTAAGGATTGTGTCAATGGTTTGATCCACTTTCTCTAAGATGTTCTCATAACTATGAAAGATAGTACAAAAGGATGACTAACATGTTTCTTAATGACCTCATTTTTGTACTCTAAATTGAACTCATAAGAGGGGATGTTGTACTTATGTAATCCATGTTCAACCATATCAAAGCCACATCTCTTAAAAGAAAACATGCTATCATGGAAAAGTAAATAAAGCGTAATTCAATGACCTAAAGTGAAATGTTTAAATGCAATTTTCAGATTTGAAATAAGGTAATTTATTGATTACACTATGCAACAACTTGAAAGATGAAATGTTGTAAATGAAAATTTGGAATTGAGCAATGCATGAAATGGACCACTTTAAGCTAGATTTAATGAAATGCATGTAACAAAAACTCAACCAGCTAAAATAGATAACCAATGGCAGCAAACAGAAGTGCATAAGCAAGGTTTTAAATGCTATAAAAGGTAGTTTCATATGTGCATTGGGACTGATTCGCCTAGAGGGGCGTATGAGTCCCAGTGAGGGTTTTTTGCTCAATTTTCAATAAATTTGAAGTGATTTTTATGGTTTTTGGTTTGGGTGATCTATAGACTAAATGCAAATGCAGTTTTCAAATGTTTTTCAATGATTTGAGATGCAAAAATTTAACCTATATGCACTTTTACTAATGAAAAATTTAGAAACCCTATAATTCTAATTAACTAATGCAAAACCTAATGCAAAGTCAATGCAAGCTAGATCTAGGATGATGATGGAATCCAAATTAGAAAATGAAATATTCAAAATGTAGGTTCACCAAAATGAAACATAGAAAATTATCACCACTAGAGTTTAGGACCTAGGGCAACAAGCTTTCTATACTCCAGATTTAGGGACAAACCCTAGAGATCTCTATCTAATGAAGAGAGGGGAAATAGATCTGACAAAGGTTGTCCTTGGGTTTTATTATGAATTAATGAGGGGTTCACCATCAAGTTAAGACTTAGAAAAATAAATGAAATGCAAGATCTAATGACAAAACCTAGTGATGCATGAAACTTGAATGAATGACCTAGAAATGCATATAAGTAAAAAAAAAAAGTTGTAAAATTAGAGGTGTGCACCTAAAAACTTGTAGAGGCTTGAATGAAGATTGGAAATTCTGAAAACCCTAAAATTTAGGCCTACTAGGACTCATATGCCATTCTGGGTGAATTAGTCCTAGATCTAGGTTTCTATATAGGGACTAGTTTCTCAAAAAAGTGTATCCAAAACTGCAAAAATATGAAAAAGAACCTAACTAGAACTCATACACTAGGACTGGTGAATAATTCTAGTCAGTATTCTTTGGAACTTCAAGGTCTGAATTTGGTCTTCAATGTTTGCTCTTTCTGTTCTACTTTGTTTCTAGATCTAAAACTGCTGATTTCAAACCTGTAGGTGACTTTTTGTGAAGATGACAACCTTGTGATGGCTTGATAACTTCTTCCAAACTTGTAACCTAATCTTCAAAGAATCTTCAAGTCTTCAAAGCACCTAGATCTGCAATCACACAAAGAGAGAAAAAGTGTTGATTGTTAGGGAATGGAGGTTTACCTTGGTCAAACCCCTTGTAGGTAATTAAACCAAATGTTGATAATGAAATGAAGGCATGAAACATGAAACAAAAGACATGAATCATGGAAAATGATACCTTTAATGATGCCTTGTAAATTACGTCTTGTAAATCTATAACTCAACATGAAATGGCCATGAAGGATGTAGATCTTGATCTTGACAATATGTGTAGAGCAATACTTGATATTGGACCTTCAATGCTACATCACAACACTAGCTCAATAACATGATTGATGCTTGAAATCCTTGACATGATGATGGATCTTGAATTGTTGCAACAATTGATGAAGAAGTTTGCCCTTGAATGCCTTAGAAATGCTCTTGTAAACTCTCTTTACGCTCTTGTAAAGTCTTGGAATGCTTAACTCTTGAATTCTAGGCTCGATATCATGAATGCTTAGTGAAATAATTATTTGAGAGCTTGTTTATATAGGCAATCCATCTAATATCCCATGTATTAGATCCCAAGGGCTGACATACATGAAATTTGAACTTAAAACCCAATTTTTCCTATTCAAAACCTTAAACATAGGCCAAATGGGACTCATACACCACTTGTGGTGCATGGGTCCCACCTAGATGGGACTCATATGCCCAAGGTGGTGTATGGGTCCCACAGGGCCTATTTTGATTGCTAAAATGTTAGGGAGTGTAAATTAAGTTTATTTGATGATTTTGTCAAGTTTTCAATTGAAATATGCCTTAG
Organism: Sequoia sempervirens; assembly: GCA_007258455.2. NCBI lineage: Eukaryota > Viridiplantae > Streptophyta > Pinopsida > Cupressales > Cupressaceae > Sequoia > Sequoia sempervirens. The sequence continues at coordinate 50,488 of VDFB02275778.1, forward strand.
GATACACAATATAGGGTCTTAGGGGCCTATTAATTATGATATAAAGGTCATAAATGCAAGAGGGCCCAAAATCAAATGTGAAAGTGTAAATAAATACACTTTATGACATTAAATTAAGAAAAAATTGGGTCTATTTAGCTCAAAAAGGCCCTAAATCCTATGTGAATGTATACATCTCACTACAATACTAGATTAAGTCCACTTGGTTTACAAGCCTCCTAAGTTTAATGTGAAGGTGCAAATAAATACACTTTACAACACTAAATTAGGAAAAAGATAGGTTTATTTAGCTTTAAAAGGGCCTAAAACCTAATGTGGATGTGTGAAGCTCATCACAACACTAGATCAAGGTGATATCATGTATGATTTGTCATTAATTATTCTGAAATAAAGTAAGGAAAAGGTGTAATTTTTTCATTGCCACACTTATCTTTCTTTTGTTTACCTTTAGAGGGCCTTCCTTGAAAGAGGGAATGACCCAAGTGGTACTTTATTTTGGTCTACTATATAAATATTCATGATTGTTGGGAAAGTCTTCAATCACTTGGTGTGGATGTCCTATATAGACAAGTGTCACCCTCAGTATCTATGAGATACATCAAAACATTTTCTAATGAAGGGACTGGGAGGAATCTTTATTGAGCTAATATCGCCTCACTTATAGGAACCAATATTACCCCAAAACAAAAATTAAGAACCACTTGTTTTAGAGGCCAAAAACCCTTTTACTTGCTGGTGCAGGAACAGTTGTTCTGAAGCCCCCCTAGGTTCCAGTGTTCCACCATTCATTGTGGAGACAAAAAATCTCTTGGTTCACAAGATCTTAGGATCTTCAAGGGTAAGATATTTTGGTGTGCCCATGTTGTGTAAGGGGGAGCCAATGTCACCAAGATCTCTAGATGTCCACTTTGTTTAGGTGTTTGGAGAAATCCAAGTAGGGACTCAACAATTAGCATCTTTTCTAGCTTAGGTTGTGAATTTTATGTGAGTGTCTTCTTACAAATTTAAACATTTTTCACATTTAGACCAGAACAAAACATGTGTTTTCAAACTATTTGCTATGTTTTCCAAAATCAAACTTCACAAAATCAACTCAAAATTGGTCAAAATTCAATCAAAACCAAGCGAGATACATTATGAACTGCAACTGACTATCATTAGCCGCAACTATGACATTGAAAACCACAACTTCCATTTCTAGAATGATGCAAGTGATTGTCATTCACTGCAATTGAGACCTGAAATGATGTTATTTCCTGTCATTGAAAATTTTAGGGGAAACAAAGACAAAGCCATTTCCTAATAAATCATGAGCATTACCTAGTCCTTTGATAACAAAATTGTAGTTTTCTAGAGTTGTCATTTAGCATCTATCCATTCCATCCATCATTCCATACCTTCCATTGACCATAGGAAAACCATTAGGACATCCTTTATCAAGTGCATTCACCTTGTTACAGTAGAACTTAGCTTTGGAAACTTATCAAACTTGAGACTAGTCCATAGTGACCAAATTAGATTTTACTTGACTTCAATATTTTCCCATTACCTTAGTCCTTTGTCATTTAGGTTGGATCCTTAACTCACAAGGCAAGTTTGAAACCACCTTTGTCAAACCTTGTCATTTAGTCATTACCATCATTGAAGTCTTGATAAACTAGATTTTTAACCTTGGCTATCTTAGTTTGATTAAGCAACCTCACTTTGGGTTTTCCACAAGGTACTTATTATTCATACCTTTAGTCATCATTCTAGGTCATATTACTATTTTAGCCCAATATCCTTGTCACACTTGCATTCCATTTGGAATATATTAGAAATTTCTCATGACTTTGACCTCATTGTGGCACTCTTGACATTTGACTAGATTGCCACTTTTGTTCCTTGTCTTGACATCATCCTTAGACATCATTTATGCCTTGAAAAATCCAAAAAAAATATAGTCATCTTGCATAGACATTACCATAGCTTGGACCTCATTGTGACACCATCTTATTGACACCTCGACATCTTGTCACTTTGAATCCATACCTTGGTCATCCTTAGACATAATCCTTGCATAGTAATCTTAGACACCATACCATATCACCTTCTCATTCACCTCCCTCTTGCAAGTCTTATATGGTTGAAACAAGGTTGCAAAGAAAACAAAAAGAAATGTCCTTTCAACAAGATTATGAGTTTATCAACCCCTTTGGCATGCCTTCCTAAGGGGCACCTATAACAGAAAATTAATTCCCTAATCCGTTTGAAAAATTTATCCTTAGAGACCAATGGGGAATTGTCACCATAGAAGAAGTAGCTCGGCCATCACACGCAATATTGAAGTAGCCTCTTTTGTGGATGAAATTGTGGCATTAGACCCTGAATGTTTCCTAGCTAAACTTTTGTCAAAATGGGTAACATTACCTCCTAGATTTGATGTCAATACCCTCCAAGCAATTCCTACACCAAATAAGCAAAACCAAGGACACAATACACTCGTTTCTAGTGGTCCCATCCCACAAGTCAACACATCTATACCATTGGGAGGATTCACACAAGATGCAACCACTATCCATACATCACCACTTGGTACCCAAAACATGAAACAAGGTATGAAACCAAACATTAAACAAGGCATAACACTAAACATGACACAAGGAATGATGTCAAACACAACACAATCCATGTCACAACCCTTTGGTGCCTTGTCCAACTGATTTTCCACATTGAAAACCATGGGGACATCATCCTCAAATCCATTTGGCACAAACAATTCAACCAAGAGACCTAAAATTGTCATAAAAAAGACTCCTAAAAAAACACAATACCAAGCATGGGGGCCTCTCAATATACCATTATGTCACAGCAAGGTCCTACTCCACATATACATGTGAAAAAAAATACTCAAGGCTCCATCCCACAAAACACACAACTTGGCAACCGAGGCTCCTTCACACAACATGGTAACCAAGGACCTTTCCCACAATATGGCAACCAAAATCTGCATGGTCATATTTTGAAAAATTATTGGCATACACAATCCAATCCACCTCACGACACTCACATTCTGACCTATGACCAAAATATCCATAACTAAAGACCATCTCATACACACATGCAAAACCAAAACCTATCATATACACAAACACCTAATAAAAACACATCCCATAACATTTGATTTCCATAGGCCAACATGAACATTCAAAATTCACAAGACCCATCATTAACTCAAGTGGAAGTCCTTACCACTCAAATGATTGCCTTGCAACAAAAAATGGAGAATATGCAAGTGTCTAACAAGAAGAATTTCACTACAAAAGACTTGTGTCCTTATCCATTTGACAAGAGTTTATACATGCCACCCCCCCAACATGGACACACCATGCCTAACTTGCCTAAATATAAAGGGAAGGGAAATCCTATCTGTAACTATGGGAAATATCTAGGTTAGCAGATTAGTGCATAAATAAATGAAGACCCAAAGTAAATAATGAAGCACAAAGGATGAATTAGTATGAAAACAAGAACAATATTACCAAATGTCTTCAACCTCCATGATTGACCTCCATTACACCTCTATTTTCTGCAATATGTAGTTTTCCCTCAGATTTTATGTGAGCAATCTATGACTATGCCAAGACCTAAGAAAATTTTTGAAGGATTTGATCACAAATGCTACACTATGCAACTAGTAAGCAAGCCTAAAGTATGCCAAAATGCCAAAATATGTGAAGTATGCCTAAAAAAAGATTTCATGAGATGTAGATTGCAAGAGACTAAGAGATGTCATGAGATGAAGATGTGCAAATGAGACCAAAATTTCCATTTTATAGAAAATGCAATTTTAGATGGATGGCCAAGATTGAAGATTGAAAAGTGCCCTAGAATCAATGGACAAGATTCACTGCGACAACCCACAATTAGGGTTAGGGAAACATTAGGGTAAATTTGAAATGAATGGACAATATTTGATTTTAGAAAATCAAATCAAGGGTTGAAAATGCATGTGACAAGGAGATAAGAATGGCACAAAAAAAGAGAGATCAAAAATCAAATAATGTTAGAAATTATTTGATTTATTAGAAGAAAGTTGTCAATTTGAATTAAAAATTAATTTAATTCAAAAGGTGGGACCATGTGGGATAATTTTAAATAACAATTTTATTTAAAATTGTGAAAATGCCAAGGTGGAGAATAATTAAACAAATAATAATTATTTTTAAATTATAGAAAGACATTTAAGAAATTAATGACCTATTTAAATAAATAAATAAAAATTTATTTATTTAAATAATCAAGAAGAATTAATGGACCAAGATAATTAAATAAATTTAGGAATTTTTTTAATTATGGAAAGACATTAGATGATTAGTGATGCATTTAAATAAATAAATAAAATTTATTTAAATGATCAAGAGGAATATAAGACATGAATTAATTAAATAATTACAAATTATTTAATTAATAGAAGAAGGTGGACCAAAGGACATAATTAAATATTTTAATTATTCTAGGAAGAAATATGACGAAAATAGAGCTTGCAGGCCTAGGTCATTTTTACATGTGTCTACATTTTGTCCCTCTTTGTCATAATGCAGCTTGTCACATTGTGACAAAGAAAATTTAGTCAAAAACATGCCCCAGTGAAAAATAAGATGAGGAAGAATGATGAGAGGATAGCGGTATGCCCCTTGAGAGGACAGGCGAGTTCACAGAACATAGGTGTTCTTTCGAAATTGATGAGAAGACTAGAGGATTAAGGAATAGAAGAAATGCTATTGTGAAATACATGGATGATGATAATGTGGAATAAAGGAAATGTTAGAGGGGAAAAACAGAAGGGTGGGATGGGAAAGAAACCTTCAATATTTTCCAAAGAACTAATAGGTGTTGCTCAAATAATCATTGGGTGTTAAAATGACACAAATGGACAACAAACACCAGGGTATACCATAGACCAAGGTGTGCAAGGTCATCCACTTGAAAAAAAGACAATCATAGACAAGGAATGTCCTAACTCATACTAAGGGCGAATTTTCTCTAGTCTTTTTGTTAGAACAATCCACAAACAACAGTCAAGGAAAAAAAAATAGGTCATGAGACATCATCACACCTCTAAATACTTCATGGAACATTCTTGAGGTAGCTAGTAACATGACTAAGAGACAAAGCAATAAAAATATGAGACAAAATAGATCAAAAAAATGAACATCCATTCAATTTTGTTTTCCAATGTTTGTTTGATGGAGATTGATTGGTTGACATTTTGAAAATTTGACAATGTGATTACTAGATAAGTTTGACAGATTTGACAGTTGGACAGTGCCTATCATCAGGAAGGACACATCTTGAGAAGACAAATGACATTTTGATGAGGTCCATGTCCAAGAAGGACACATCTTGGAAGGGACCATAAAGTGATGGGATTAAAATTGTCTTGGTAATTTGACTAATTCTGGCTATATGACAGATTGGACTATGTTGTCTAATTTGGACTTAATGACCGATTGAATTATGCTGTCTAATTTGGACTTAATGACCAATTGGACTATGTTGTTTGTTAGTTCACAATTAATTGTTTCAAATGATTGTCTTGTCTCTGAGTTTGACCATATCTGATTCATTTGACTGACACAACTATGTTTGACTTTATTTGACTTGACAAACCTAAAAGGATTGGCCCAATGTCTCAGGGGCCCAAAGATGAGCCTTCCCTATGTAGCAAATGCGTAGAGATAATGTAGTTCGACAATGATAAAGACTGACTGACATGACTGAATTTGACTCTATTTTTTTGGATTTTGAAGGTTATTTAGATGTTTTTGTTTTTTTGACATGTTTTGATTTTTTTATCTTTTTTTTTAGGACATTTTATGTTTTTTTTTGGATTTTGACATTTTATGAGAGAATTGAGATAAATGCATGTAAATGATGCCCCTAGTCAAGTTGAATACCAATTGATAGGTGATGACGATAATGACATTATTTGATGCTAGGATGGCTTAGACTCATTGCATTTGGAATGACTTCTTTTTGGGGCTAAATGGGATGATGGAAGATCCTTAAACCATTTGACAAGGGAAAACCAAGATAGGGGACATACATGAAATAATGATAGGTGGTCTTGGTGAAAGATATGAGATATTCTCATTGTGTATGTGGAAATCATTACTTGGAATACTCTCATCTACGAGAAAGCCTACTCTGACAAAGATGGATGATCCTAGTTGATAGGATGTTGTCGCTTGAATAATATGTTGGATATATTATTGGTTAATATCTTTGGTCTGATGTGACATATTAGATCCAGATGATTCTATTGGTGCTTCCAAGTCGATGTCGAAACCATCTTTATGGTCAATGTCATAGAGTCCAGTGAATTCAAATATAGCTTGATCATTTACAAATATGTCCAAAGTAGAAGAATCTTGTTTTGAAAGAGGATCATCTATGTGTCCCATGGAGGAAATTTTATCATTTTGGAAAGTGGATGTTCTTGGAGTTTGGACAAGATTGTCTTCAATTGTCTGGTCATGAATGGCATAAAGGTCAAGGAGTGGATTATTTTGAACTTCTTGGTCATTGGTAGTGTCTTGGTCAAAGATGGGGTTGTCTTGGATGACATGATTGGAAATGGAATATTTGTCAAGGATAGGTGTATGTTGGATGCCATTATTATTTATGAGGACTTCTTGGATGGACTTAAAGATAGGGTCAAGGGATGGACTACTTTGATCTTTACATGAAGGTAATGCCATGACGTCATGCTTTGGACTTTCATTTTGACATGTATCCTCAGGTTTAGACAATGGAATGTGACTTTGGACAAGGATAGAATTTGCATGACTAAATGTATGTTGGGATGGGGTGACTTGGAAAGGATTTGTGGATGAAGGACTAGTGGAGACTTGAAAGGAATTAGTGAATGGAGGACTAGGATAGGACATGAAGGCTTGGACTGGATTAGTGGATGAAGGACTAGAATAAGAAATGGAGACTTGGACTAGATTAGTGGATGGAGGAATATGATAGAACATGGAAGCTTGAAATAGATTAATGGAATGTTGGCTTCCCTTGTCAAGGTTAGGATAAAGGTGACAAGTAGATGTTTGTTGTGGACTAATGACATGGCTCGTGTTAAGTGAATTTTGATGGTGAGGATAGATGGTTAAATGACTAGGACTTTTAGATTGTTGGTAGGAAGAGCATTAGTTTTTGGATTGAAGAAATTGTCTCTTGAAGTCCAAGGCTTGTTGGTATTGTCTATTATGAAGCAATTCGTATTCAACTTGACTAGCAAGAGAATCAAGGTTAATGGAAGACATGATAGTGAAGTCTAGAAAATGACAATGCAAAGGTATGACTATGATTTTGGATAGAAGCCACTAAGGAAAAATTTCTAAAGAAAAACTAAAAGTGTCTAGTTTCAGACTTGGACAGTGACTTTGGTTTTTCAAAATGATAGGCAGTTGCATCATTTTAGTAATCAATGGTAGTTCAAAATAGAAATTGCATCATTTTGGGTCACAATTATGTTGCAAAATGGCATATGTGTCACAATACACAAAAAGTTTACTTGGGCTTGGGTTTGGATAGACTAATTTTTCTAAACGACAGATAATTGTGTCATTTTAGGTGACAAATGCGATGTAGAAAGTTAGTTGCATTACAAGATAAGCACATGTGTCACTGCAGGTTAATTACAAATACGGTAGAGTAAAGAAATTATGTAGATCTAGAAAGTGAATGCAATTTAGGATAACTAGATGTGTTGCAGAGGGAAGAAAATGCATTTTAGCAGAGTGATTACAGCACAAAATGTCTCAAATGTGGTTCAACAGAGCGAATGCATTGTAGGCAAAATGAAAGTCTAGTTTGTTTGCAATTTTGATAAAATTTTAGATTTCTTTGAGTTTGAATGTTTGTTTCCAGGTCTGTGATAGGTGTTTGTTTGTTTGAATGTCTTAGAAAACACCTTGAAAACATAATATTTTGTTTAAACATGCACAATGAAGAAAAGTACAACCCTAGGTTAGGTAAGGATTATATTTGCTAGCTTCCACATGGGTCTCCCCAACTGCACTTATTCTTAGCAAATGAATCCATAAGCTTGGCCACATGGGCTCCCCCTTACAGTGCACTCACTTCTCAGGTCAACCAAGCTTCCAACCCCCATAAATCTCCTAGGACGGGCTGATCACCTCTACTAAGAACTAGGAGAATGTGGATGCCTTTGCAATGAACAATGTTGCACTAACAAATAGATGGGATTTTGGCCACTAAACAAAAGGGTTCTAGTAAATACTTGGGGACACGACACCTCACAAGCATATAGCAAGCCACCTAAGAATTTAACCAATATACTAGGGGCTCTTACACCTTTAAAAGAAAAGGTCGGTATCGGTTTTCGAATGGCACTACATGGCTAAGGCCTACATACTGTGAGGACTTGACAATTTAGACTCATCCTTTTATATAATGGCCCGAGTGAAAAATCGGTTGGAGTCATTCCCTGTTTTGAGGCAGGCCCCTTTAAGGTTCAAAAATATAAAATAGATGGGTCTAGCTTTCTGATCACCTAGTTTGCACAAGGTGAGAGCATAATCACCTAGCACCTTCAAGCACAATAAAAAAAAGTTCTTTTAACCTCCTTATTAAATCTAAATGAGACAAGCAAATGCTCTTTTTAAAGCACCAATGGAAGTGTTTTATAATCTAAAACAAACAAAAGTGGTTTCAAAATGATGTGCTTGGACATTCAAACTTACAAAACCACTTGTTAGTAGTCTCAAAATATGCCTTGGACCCACAAAAATTCAAAGCCACATGCTGTAACAACAAATTAGTAACCTAAAAAACCTCTAAACTACTATCTTGAAATGAGGAATTTGGAAAATTCTAGAAAAAACCCAAAAAAAAATTTTACCAGACGAATGTGTCACTCTGCAAAGAAAATGTGTCTCAGGAAGAAAGCTAGAATTTACCTGTCAGATGCGTCTTTCTGCACAATGAATGTCTCTCAGCCTGCAAATGCATTGTTCAGGGTATCTATTGCATCACAATAGAGAAAATGCATCTTTGGAGATAGCAAATGTGGCTCACCATACCTGTACCTACAAAAATACAAAAAAATTGTACGAAAATCTACAAAAAAGATTTATTTGATGTCGAGTTCACCAATGTAACTATGGGAAATATTCAAGTTAGTAGATTAGTGCATAAAATAAACAAAACCCAAAGTAAATAATGAATCACAAAGGATAAATTAGTATGAAAACAAGAACAATATTACCAAATGTCTTCAACCTCCATGATTGACCTCCATTACACCTTCTCTATTTGCTGCAATATGTAGTTTTCCCTCAGATTTTATGTGAGCAATCTATGACTATGCCAAGACCTAAGAAAAATGTTGAAGGGTTTGATCACAAATGCTACACTATACAACTAGTAAGCAAGCATAAAGTATGTCAAAATTCCAAAAGATGTAAAGTATGCCTAAGACAAGATTACATGAGATGTAGATTGCAAGAGACTAAGAGATGCCATGAGATGAATATGTGCAAATGAGACCAAAATTTCCATTTTATAGAAAGTGCAATTTTGGATGGATGGCCAAGATTGAAGATTGACAAGTGCCCTATAATCAATGGACAAGATTCAATGTGACAACCCACAATTAGGGTTAGGGAAACATTAGGGTAAATTTGAAATGAATGGACAAGATTTCTTTTTAGAAAATCAAATCAAGGGTTGAAAATGCACGTGACAAGGAGATAAGAATGAAAAAAAAAGAGAGAGTTGGAAAATCAAATAATGTTAGAAATTATTTGATTTATTAGAAGAAAGTTGTCAATTTGAATTAAAAATTAATTTAATTCAAAAGGTGGGACTATGTGGGACAATTTTAAATAACAATTTTATTTAAAATTGGGAAAATGCCTAGGTGGAGAATAATTAAACAAATCACAAAGATTTATTTAATTATAGAAAGACATAAGAAATTAATGGTGTATTTAAATAAATAAATAAAGTTTATTTATTTAAATAATCAGGAAGAATTAATGGACCAAGATAATTAAATAAATTTAGGAATTTATTTAATTATGGAAAGACATTAGATGATTAGTGATGCATTTAAATAAAAATATAATTTATTTATTTAAATGATCAAGAGGAATAAAAGACATGAATTAATTAAATAATTACGAATTATTTAATTAATAGAAGAAGGTGGACCAAAGGACATAATTAAACATTTTAATTATGCTAGGAAGAAATATGAAAAAAATAGAGCTTGCAAGCCTAGGTCATTTTTATGTGTCTACACTATCGAGCATATAAGAGAATTTTCCATAGCTTGTATAGACATTACATATGAACCAACATATTTAATGAGACTTTTCCATGAAGTCTTATAGGCATAACACTTGAGTGGTTTGCACACCTACCAACTGGCATAAGAACATGGGAAGAACTAGTAGACAAATTGTGGAACATTTTGCATTCAACATTGATAACAAAACAACCATTTCCACCATATGTCATACCACACAAGAAGATGGTGAAGACTTTGTAACCTTCTTCCAAGGATGGAGGGGTTTGGCTAGTCAATATCTCATTGAAATATCTGAGAAACAAAAAATTGTCATGTTCATTGAAAACCTTAACTCAAATTTGAAACATGATTTACAAGTGCAATGTTATACTTCATTTTTTGACCTAGTTGAGAAAGGAATTATCCTTGAGAAAGCCCTCATTGATAAGGGATAAATCAAGACTACCAACAAAAACACGAACACCCAAAATACATCAAATGAAAAAGAAAAATATTAGGCTCGTAACAAGAATGTGACTAATGATGGAGTCATTGATGCCAAGAAAATGTCCCTACCATTGCACTCAGAGGACCAAACACATCTAACAACACAACAAGACCTCCTGATCAAACTTCAAATGCCATCCAGAACACTCAAGAACAAAGAGCCCAAAGGAAGTTCCCTACACGACATAAATACACTCCCCTTGGGGAACCTATCGAATCCATTTTTAAACAAATTTTGCAACACGCCATAAAAATTCCTGATGCAAAACCACATGACCTTGGATAGTTCAAACTATCATGGTGGGTGACAATTCCTTTTGTGACTACCACTGAGGTAAAGGAGATTCCTAAATAACATCATCTAAGACCTTGTTGAAAATTAAACTATTGAAGTTAATGGACAACAACAACAACAATCTTCCTATAGCGACCATAAAGTCTTCACAAATCCCTTACATGACCATGGAAAGGGAAAGGCCTCCAGTTTAGGTAATAAGACAAAAAAAAACTCATCCAATTACACTAATGCCAAATTTGACTATACCACTATAGTGAATCATATTCGCATTGTCGATGATCACATCTATACCATTACCATAAAGAAACCACTAGAGTGTGTTGTTAATACTCGTCGAACCAAAGTGACTATCCAAGGTCCCCCTCCACATTGATAACAACCACCAAAATACCAATACAACTTGCTTGACCAATTGGGTAAGACCCCCACATAGATCTCTATCTTGGAGTTATTACATATATCACTTGATCATTGAGCCATTCTTGAAAAATCCTTACAAGAAACTATCGTACCCATCGACCTTGACGTTAATCATTTTCAGGAGATAGTAGGCTACTTGACCAATTCCCATCACACCACCTTTTTTGAATAAGACTATTCAACTGAAAAGACAAACCATAATTACCCTTTACACCTTGAAGTCCTCATTCATAAACACAAAGTTAGATGAGTCTTGATAGACAGTGGAGTTGGGTTAAACATTAAAGTACCTTAAAATTGGTTAAGATACTGGGATTTTTAAAAGCATGTGTAGAGACCACTAAAAGCATTGTTATCAAGGTATATGATGATGAAGAACTGTCTTGTAAATGAGTTATCACACTACCAATAAGGGTTGGACTTGCAATCATGGACATCGCTTTTCAAGTCTTAGACCTTGACCTTTCATACAACATCCTCCTAGTTTGACCATGGATTCATGCCATAAAATTCATACCTTCCACATACCACCAATGCCTCAAGTTCCCTTACAAAGGCACTAAAATTATAGTTGCAAGCGATCCTGATCCCTTCCAATATTTTTCCAATTTGAGAGGGACCACTCAATTCCAAGTGCCTATCAATAATGAAGTGTCATCCTCCAATTCGTCACAATACATTGATCCATCTTCATTGACTAAGGCACCCACTTCATCTACCGTACCATCAAACCCCAAGGTCCAAGTACATGACATAGGATGTGGTGAGTATCATATGGACAAGTTATAGATAAACGACAATGCCCATGTTGTTGTGAAGGATTCAAATTCCAACAATGATGTCAAGACAATTTTAGAAGACACACAAAAATATTACCGTGTTTAGGGAAATAAATTTTTGGATCTCGATGACACCCTAGTGTTTACCATTCAAGATCACCCATGTCCATCTCATGACCCTTTCCCCACCATTCAATTCTCTGAATCACTATTCGATCATTCTGACCATTCTCACGGTCATGGGTTAGGGTATGTACCCCCTATTGTTTCCTCTACTAAGTCATCTTGCCAAGTTGTCAAGGATATAGTGCAAGCCTCCTTTGATGTTAATAGTACTGAAAAGGATAGTCCCAAAGACCTCATTGATGACATCGTCACTCCCATTCATCCGCCAAGCATTCTAGTCACTCTATCCACTTCACCCATTTCAGTCACATCCATCCACATCATAGACATGGATCAACAAGGAATATCTCAAGAAAAGGATAAGGGCAGAGTTAAAAAAAATTAAAATAAAAATGCCCTCTTTGAAAGGAGATCAAGAATCAAAAGACATGATGACAAGAAAAGAATATCAAGACAAGTCCTCTAGCAAAAATAAAAGGCTATTGGACCAATAAAAAATACAAGTCAAGAATGAGCAAGAATGTCAAGACACATCCTCTAGCCAACATAAAAAGCTATTGGATGAATCAAAAGTAAAAATAAAAAGTGAAAATTAGAAAGTATTGGTCTACAAGAATGCTCCTCCACCAAAAATCATTGGGGGAATCTATCAGTGCAAAAATTCAAACAATGAGCTTGTTGATTCAAGGTCTTCATCTCCACCACTTTCAATTATTCCATACATTCCATTTAATCCATCCATATTCACTTATCATATCACCTCCACTAGCGATGTCTTTCAATGTACCTTTGACGATGACTCCTTCACATACTCTAGCTCATTGGTTTCCCAAACTCCTTTTCATTTGAAGCATGATGGCCAACGTAGTGTGCTCTTTAGGGATCATGCCATAGCCTCTTTCATTTGTCATATCCATCATCCTTCATATTTTCCACTTACATTCCACATCCAAATTAGGTCCTTTTGTCCAACATAGTCATCCAAATAAGATCCATGCATCATCATGACTTTTATCAATTCTACACATAGCTTTCAATAGTCTTGTCATAACCATAAAAAAATACAAAAAATAGAAAAAAAAATAAAAAATAGAAAAATGAAAAAATAGTAAAGAGAAATAATTCACCCAATAGTGAAAACAACTTCAATGGCACTTTGGATAAGTACCATGGTCAAAACCTCAAAAACAGGCACCATGTGTAGTTGACTTTGCTCTACCATCTACTATCATTCCAATTTGACTTTTCCTTGTCATTTTCCTTTCTCATATCAACCATAATAATCATTGGTTGTCCTTTTCATAACCTGGAATGATTGAAATCATGTGTCCTTTTTCCTTTTCATATTCTATTCCATTTCAATCCTAATAAATTGGTCTTATACCTAATTGGGGAAAAATAATTGACCTACATCATTGGATCTTATATTTACTATCAAAGGTCGCTATTATAAAAAAAGACAAAAAAATCATAAAACTTCAAAATGACAAAAAAAATTCATAAAACCTCAAAAAGCCAAAAAAATTCAAAACATATCAAAAACACAAAAACATCCAAATAACTTACAAAAATCCTAGAGTCAGAGTCAAAGTTAGTCATGTCAGTCCATGTTATCATCGAGCTATGTTTTCTCTATGGCTTAATGTATGCAAAGCCATCTGTCGATGTGCCCCCAAGGCATTAGGTCAATCCTCTTAGGTTTGTTGAATAAAATCATGACTCATTCCTTTTCAATAAAAAAAAGTCATGTCATGTCAAACTATGAGGTCTCTACGCAATGATACATAGGCAAGGCCATTTGTCGATGAGCCCTCGAGGCCACCTAGGTCAGTCTTTTAGGGTTCGTCACATTGATCCAAATAAACTTAACATTGTCAACTTGGACACAAAAAATTGTCAAAACATTAGACAAGTCATGCATCAACAAGACAAACAAGTCAACAAAGTCACTCAGTCAAGCTAAACAAATTGTCAAAATAGTCAAACAGTTAAATGTCAACCAGTCAACTTATGTCTTATACAAGATGTGTCCTTGAAACTAGACATTGTCATTTAGCCAAACTCAATAATTTTCCTTATACAGGTGGTCACATGATTGAAACCAGACTTGACATCTTATACGACATGTTTTCTCTCCTGAAACTAGGCCTTGTCAAAACAATCAACTGACCAATCAACTAGTCAATTAAATGTCAAACATTCAAACTTTGGCAAACACTTTGAATGGTTGGTGACCTTGTGGTTTGTTTTGTCTTGTCTTTTTCTTGATTTTCTTTGAGTCAGGTTACTAGCTTCCTTAAGGATGTCCCATGAAGGATTTAGAGGAGTAATGATGTCTCATGACTTGTTTCTTTGACTGTTGCTTGTGGATTGCCTTGGCAAAAAGATTGGGGCAACTTGTCCCTTAGTATGAGTCAGGACATTCCTTGTCTGTAATTGTCTATTTTGCAGGTGGATGACTTTGCATACCTTGTTCTATGTCATACCGTGGTTTTTGTTTTCCTTTTTTCATATTTTATCACCCAATAATGATTAAATGCAAGGCCTATTATGTATTTGGCAAAATATTGAAGCTCTTCTTCAATACTAACTTCCATATCCTTCATACTAACATTTCTTCTATCCTTCATCCTCTAGTCTTCTCATTCATTTCGAGAGCACACTCATGTTCTTTGAACCAACATGTCCTCTCAAGTGGGCATACCACAACCCTCCTTGTTATCCTTCCTCACCCTCTTTACACTGGGCATGTTTTGACTAATTTTTTTTGATACAATGCTATAAACTACATTGTATCAAAAAGGGGAAAAATGTAGACACTAAAAATTGTCCTAGGCCTACGACTTCTAAATTCTCCATCATCATTTCACCTTTTGTCTCTGATAATTAAATAATTTTTAATTATTTAATTATTTTCTAAAGTCATAAGTCTTCTATTAATTAAATAATTTTAATTATTTAATTAATTCATTTATATCTTTGCTCTTCTTTGATTAATTAAATAAATTTTATTTATTTAATTATGTCACTAATTAAGTCCCTTTCTTTCTAAAATTAAATAAATTCATATTTATTTACTTTTGATATCACTTTCCACTATAGTTAAATAATTATGCTAATTATTTAATTATTCATTAGCCTTTTTTGTCATAAATTAAATAAATTTTATTTATTTAATTTGCTCCACTCTCTTGAATTTTGAATTAGATTATTATTTAATTCAAAAGATTCCCTTTGTCACATTTTTTTATAATTATATAATTATTTTAAATTATTTAATTATTCATTGGCCTCTCACCTCTTTATCCATGCCGATCCTTATCTATCCATGTCTCAGTTAACCTCCACCCTTGATTAAATTATTTATAATTTAATCTTGACCGTTAATCCTTATCATTTTCTCTAACCCCATTCCATACTACATATTTCATTATTGGCCATTGATTATTGACATTCAATCTTAGCCCTTCATTCAAAATTGTCTTTCCTATAAAAGACCTTGTCATTTCCATTTTGAGATCTATCTACAAGCAATCTAGACCAACCTACACAAGCTTATGCAATCTTATGCTATCTTGCTATCAAGTCTATCAACATCAAGTCAACTACATCCATAGTCAATTAGAATCTTTAATATTTTTCTAGTCATTGTCATTAAGCCTATTTGCATACTCAAAAATTGAGGGCAATTATCATGTTCAAGCAAAATGGAAAAGTGCAATGAAGGTGAATCAATGGTGGCATGAAGACTCTTTGGTAATATTGCTTTATGTTTTATGTCTATATGATTATTTGTACTTCATTGTTATTAGGGTATGATTTATATGCTTTATTGCCTAACCTCAATAATCTTTGCCTTGATTACAAGGCTAAATGAGATAATTTCTAAAAATCAGGGAAAATGCTTCCACTTTTTTGCCAAAAAGTGGACTCTACTTCTTTCACACACACATAAAATTTATAACAATAGTACATAAAAAATAAATTTAAAAATATATATTTCCCTAAATTTTAATAGCTTAGAAATCTATGATAATTATTAAAATCCATCCATTCATAGAGATTTATCCTAGCCTTTTGAGAAGCATATGCAACAATTCAACAAAAATAAATAAATTTAAATATCAAAAAGGCATATTGACCTATCAAAAAATAATTTAAAATGTATGTCATACCATTCTCAATTACATACAATTCTCTTGTATGAAACTATAAGAACCTACACAAAATCAACATAGTTATAAAGAAAAATAAAGAAATAATAGAACTCAAAATATTAAGAAAAATCTATTTAAAATTTTTAATACAATGAAAATGTTATTATTAAAATTTATATAAAAATATAATACAAAGAAAATGATTGTTTTCAAATTATTCTATGTTGAATGAAGATAATATTTATAAAAAATACATTTGAATCATTCAATTGATCATCCATATTACATGATCAATTGAATGGACCAAATGTATGTTTTATATAAATTAACCAAAATGTAATACTTTCTTTGTGCCTCATTACATCATCCTACCAATGTGAGGGTTTACAATCACTTTGATGTGTAGTCCCATTACATATTATAAGATCATTCTTGCATTCCTATCATGTTCTAAGAGCCATATCACAACATTAGGAGCACCATTCATTATAATTCCTTTCATATCTTATTGTTTGGCCACATGCATATTATTTTAGGAAAAAATTCTTGACCTTGCATCCTAATCTTAAGAAAAACAATGTATTTTTTAGGCTACAAAACACCACAAAGCACTTTTCAGGGCTCTAAAGGTTGATTTGGTCCCAAAAAATATCAAAACAAGCCTTGATTGGAATAAGTAGGTTATGATGACATGGATCTCTTCAAAATATTTAATTAAAAAGGGGGGATTAATCAACTTCTTGAGTCAAAAATTATGACCTACAAAAGTTGGGCCTCCCACATTAGAAATGTAAGAGCACCTATGGAATATAAAATAGCGATGAGAGGGAGCTGAACTTGTTGACCAACTTATGATGCATTTTATAAAATTTCATAAGGCATATTTGAATGGAGATAATGGAGCCAAAATTGAGCACCCTACTTGGCAAGTGGATTATCACAAGCTTATATGATACTTGCATAAGAAACATGTTGTTTTTAGCCCATGAAATCATCTTGGGATCAAACATTAGATTTTAAATTATGATTTGGATGCCACATTTTTGGTGTCTTTAGATCATGATTCCATGTATTGCTTCTCCTATTTATTGGGTGTTGTGATGGAAGTTATATAATGAGTTTTGTAGGTATTATTGTGCTACCAAAAGTACTCTAGATCTCTTGTTGGTGATACTCATGCAAGGGATTAGACTCTAGACAAAGGTGATCCCACAATAATGGGTTACACTTTTTGGCCAAACTTGACATTGAAATGAATTTTTTAAAATAAATCTTCACTTTCGAACGCTTATAGCTGCTAAACCATGAGGAATTTGAAGATAATGCAAACTAGTGATTTGTGACATTTTGTCTATATAGATTCTAAATATGTATATATATATTAAATTTTTTGGGATCAAATTGCATAATTTATTTTTTCATTTCCTTCAATAACTAGTTTTTTAACAACATTTTTAAAGAGTGATGTTTATTGTATAACACATAATTTTTTTTTTTATGAAGGATAAAATTCTAATCTTTTTTAATTAAGATGTGTAACTATGCTATCTAGCATCTTCATTTGGTTTCATAGTTTTTTATTGAATATTTTTTTCCTTATTAAGTTTTGAAGTCAAACCAATTACAATTTAGACATAGGTGTACTATATAACACATTTTTTTTTGTATGTATCGAAATTCACTCTTTTTTTGTTGAATCAATGAAATCAATACCAAACACCTAGATATTTTTCAAATTTTTGTTTTGATAATCTACTATTTTTCCACATGTGTAGAATAAAGAGCTTGATTTTTGGCGAAAAACCTACATTCACAAGAAAAAAATAAAAAAATAATGATCAAATTAAATATATTTAAAGTTATACCTTTTGGGAAGTGTATAATAATGAATACATAATTAAGATCATAAATTTTAAAGGAATTCATTTGATCCCCCAAAAGGTAAATCAAAAGTGGTTTTTTATCAACATTTTAATAGGTGTAGAGGAGACTTTATTATAGGTATGGTTTAAAACTAGTGGGGTTCTATCAAAGGGGGTTTAATATAAAGGGGTTTGATCAAGTCCTCTTCAATTAGAATCTTTTAAATGGATCCTTTCAATGCTTAAAGCATTATATTTTCTAAAAATATGTGATTTCAGTAAAAAATAGGATGTCCCAAAAAGTGTAACCCATTATTGTGCAACACCCACTGTAAGTGTATTATAACCATTTGATTATTGAATAATACATTGATTTTCTTTGAAATGTAAGGTTTTCATTCCAGAAGGGATTTTCACATGTAAATCACTATGTTGTGATACTTTGATTTGGTTTTTTTTTCTTGCAACTATACAATTAATTTAAGTTTTTGCACATAGCTCCTCTAATAGATTAGGGTATGAATCAAATTAAAATATCTAGTTCCTTTCAATCACATACTAAGAGTCACACTAGGGACAGATTAAACTTCCCCAAACTATCTTTTTTTTTTAGATTGTAGGAATCAGGTAGCCCCCTATAAATTGTAATGCACTTGGTAAAAAATTTCATGTGATTGGTGATGTTGGTGTGACATGCCCTCTGATACCATAGGGATGGAGGGGAGACTATAACTCATCACCTCTTTCCTGCAACATGATGCTTTAGCCAATCAAGCTAGGCCCTCTGCCCCTTCCCCAAACTATCTTGATTCATGCTACCATGAGGGATTTATTTCCTTATCTCAATCATTATACTCTCACACTCCTAGATGTCACAATAGGAATATATTGTTGACCTAATATCTTATGTACTAACATAGGTGTTTCTAGCCAGTGAGGGAGACATCAACATTTTTCATTTGCCTACATTAGGGAAAATCATCTATATTGATGATTATCTCCAACCCATGTGCTTATCATTCTTAAAATTTAAAATATTTATTATTATTATTACATTGTGTATTTATTAAACTGATCATTTTATGTGATTCTTATATTCTTGCATGCATAACTTACTTTTTGATTTCATATTATAATTCCCCCTCTCCCATAGTTCCTTAAATTTTATTGATGCAACCAATTGAAGTAGGTATACCATGTCACTAATTCTCTTATATAGTTATAACTTTCAAATAGGTATTGATCACATGACATGATAGTGCATGATATGTCATATCATTCTATGGCTATTATACTATGTGGATCTAATCACCACATCACTTTCTATATTATTAAAATATTTCCAAATTCTTTCTCTCTCTCTCTCTCTCAATCATTGATAGTTAATTCTTGACTAAAAAATATCTTTATCTTTTCTTTTGTGACATTAGCTACTCATTGCATATTTTTTATCCATTTTCTAGGTTTTAATGGATCACTCATGTTGAAGGAGGATCACCCATGATGAGATCTAGTGGGTTCAATTACTTTACATAGATTTTAATATCCTTTTAAATATAAATATTTACTTAACATAGATGTTTGTGAGTGTTCATTTAATTTAATATATCCATTCATAATAAGATTCACATGCAACTCAAAGTTGGGGGGGGAAATAAGAGAGAAATTTTCATACCCATGGAAATTGGGTCTTTAATGGATTAACTTAATACAATTACAAATCAACATGACATAATCTTTTGTAAGGTTTGGTTCATACTTGGTGCAGGGGCACCCAAGCTCTTCAAGGAACACTTCAAGAGACAGGAGAATGCAAGGGTCTTGAAGACCTATCCATCACCTCAGAGCATCAATTATGCTATCTTGGAGCCTATAATGGCCTTTGGAATGGGTTAACACATTAAAGAGGTCAAAAGTCCTAAGGGTCCTGATAAGGATCCTAGGACCAAAATGCATTGTAATTGGACAAATAATGTCCTAAGAGTCTAGATAGGTGTTTATGTTTTAATCATGTCAATAAGGTTGAATAATAATGATTTCATAGTTTGGAAGGGTTTCTAGTTAATAGGAGTTAATAAATAAAGAGTTGGAAAATTCAAATTTTCAAAATCCACCTTTGGGCGAGAAAATGAGTTTTAAGTGTTTTAGCAATAATTATGCATTGTAATCAATCCCAATCAGTTGGGAAAGTTGGGGAATGAGACTATAAGGTTATGGAATTCATTTTTATGGAGTTTGGGTTGCTAGTACAGGTTTTGTACGGACTGTTCTCAGAAAAATCAAGAGAAACTTCAGTTTTTTGCATTTTCTTGTGTTCTTTTGATGAATACTTGATTTACATTATATATATTCTCATTTGGATGGTTTAATAACTTTTATTTACATGAATTTAATCTTTTTAATGACCTTAATAGTGTTGGGAATTAGTTTCTTGTGATATATTGCTAACTATCCTCAAAAAGTATAGATTTTTCACTAGTTTTGAGAGTCTTCATGAATAAATGATCCATTTCATGGGATATTGTGACTAAAAACTTGTGAAATGGATCATATATAACTTGTATTATACGTATATAACAAGTTATTGTGAAAGAAAGAGTGATTCTTGGGTGTACACCGAGTTTTAGCAAGGAAAAGAGCATGAAAGTGGGGTCTAAGGTATAGCAGCAGGAGATCTGCCTTAATAAGGGGTGTTTTTTTGAGTTGAATGTGTTTACCTATGTTGATATAATGGTGAAAAGTTAAAAAAAATATTTTGGAAGTAATTGGAAAGCTAGTTTTCAAGAAGCCCTAGTTTTAGGAGAATTTATTGAGGGTTTTGTGTTTGAGGGTCTTAACGGTGTCATAGAAGACTAAGACCTTGAAAATACTTGGTTTTGAGACATTTTAAGCTACTGTTGAAAGTCTCATGGTCTAGAGTTGAGATTGTAATAGGGTTGCTTTGAAAAAGAGGGCTAATTAGGCCTAGATTCTGTGGAGACAATAGGTTTTGGGAAAGTTGTTCTAAAACAAGTGCCAACAAGGTTTTGGTATGTTGTGTAGCATCACAAAATACATCTTAATCAGTCATTTATTTGGGGAGTCCTTTGGAAAAGTTGTGAGAAAAGTAAAAAAGACCATCGCTGGAGGCCTAGTTGGGCTAGAAGGTTATTCAAGGTGAGAAAGTAGGTTTTTGTCTAAGACAGAGGTTTGGGGCTTTGTCAACTTTCAAGTCAAGTTTGGTTGAGTCTTTTAAGAGCATTCAAATGGTTTGGAATCATAAGTGAAGGTTTAAAGTCATAAGTGAAACCTTGAGGCTTATCTCTTGCAGGATGCCTAGAAGAGGGTTTGAGATTGCTTCATTGAAATCCTTGAAATCATTGTGTGTTTCCAAAAGTCCCATAGCCTCTACATCAATACCCAAATCCTTCACCCATCCCCATTTATGTATATTAGACCACTTATTTGACCTTATATTATATGTATTTGCACATATTCCTCTACACTATAAATCTATTATTAATATCCATTTTCTTACTCCCATTCATTCACTTATTTCCTTGATTTTAGCATTTCCAGGTTTTGGGTCAATCCCATGACATGTGGTTGCAATCCTATGCCATGTAAAATTGGTATGTCATTCAAATATTTAAATTCAAAATTTATAAATCTCATCCATTTAGTTTCTACCATAAGCCAAATTGATACCCATTTCATATAAGTACTTGCTTTGTCTTAGTATTGTAAGGAACTCAATGTGCATTCATTTATCATCTTAAAACATCTAATCATACTAACACTTCATGGAGCATTCATTGTTGAAATATTTTGATTTGGAGCACTAAAAGGAATCTAATTTTTTGCATCAACAATATCTAAATATTTGCAACGATTGAAGACAATTATCTTCAATGATTGTTATGACCATGAAGTTGGTCTAATCAAGGGGGTTAACCCAAGATAATACAAACCTTGTCATTCAATAATTTTTTCAAGATATTTTAAAATATTGCTAGTCCTTAATACTTATCATAGAGTAAAGATCATAATGAATGCAATAATTGCAATTCACTATAAGCAAGATCACTTCACATGTTACATATTACTTCTACACAAAGGTTCATTTTCATAGTAGGAAGGAATGATTCTACAAGGCGTAGATTTTGCACACAAAAGTTTGTAGACTACTATAATCTTAAGATAAAGTATAAACATAGATCATTCTTGTCTAGTCTCAAGACAAGTGAGTTTCAACCTTTTGCTAGACCTATTCTTCTCCACTATTCCTAAATTTAAGTGCCTTGACCATGAAATTTACTTTTTTAAATTAACATTTAATATCTTGATATTTTAGCCTTGATTATCTAAATTGATTATATGTTTATTGAATACATTAATTAATTCATCTAGATAACACACATTTAAGAAAAAAATAATTTGCTTTATAAAATAACATTTTTATATTTTATAATATAAATTATTAATTTATAAATGATATATATATTTTTTACATTAGCATTTTACATTAATCTTATTAAGATAGAATAAATTTGAACAAATCAAAAATTAAATACTACAATTAAAACTCAAGCTCATCCTGTATTCTGTAGGGAGTTTATCTTAACATTTTACTGGTTAAGTGAGATCAAAAATCAGGTGGTGAAAGTTTTGAGGCTTTTATTATAAAGTCTCTTAAGCTGATATTCACACTTACAATCCTCTCCCAAAGACAGACTTAAATTACGCCAACCTGTTGTCGGCTTTCTATAAACTAGACATTCTCTAAGCGATAGGTAGTGCCGTTGAACTAAATTGACAACACAAAACGTAAAAGGTCTCCCCTCTACCTCACAGATAGTAATCTCACCTTGTCTACCTGATAAAAGATCCTACCAAAGATAAAATCCATTACATCCATGTTGTCTTCCCCTGCAAGGTGGCGAACCCTTGATAGTCCTGTCATCCTACCAAACAAAATCATTCCGAACTTTTTTCTTTCTTTCTTGTTTCAACATCTCTATTTCTATCAGCTATTACAGAGGAAGAAGGAAAATCTGTAGAATACAGAACAGGCACTAGCAGTGCTGATCGTACGAAAACTGGCAGAGGCCCTACAACCCAGAGAAACAAAGGAAACCCACCATAAAAGACCCTGTTTCCAACTATATTGAAAGCGAAGCCTTTTTCCAACATCTCACAGATATAATCTGTACTAATCAGGCTGGCCAATTCATGTCTTCTTACTGGAGTCGCTATTAAAGAGCCGACTTCACAGTTGCAGCAGATTGACAGAGAATGGCAGAGAAAAGAGAAGACAAAAAACATGAGTATTAACAAGTATTTTATTGCCAATATGAAGTTGCCTTGAGAGCCAAAGGCTGTGTCATTGAGAGGCTTTTTTATGCTGTAAGAGCTGCTGATCATAGCAGCCAGTCCGCAAGCCAACATAATTGAAGCTGTTGCCATCAGGGCGGATCCCACCATGCTGTTCCTCAGTTTCTGCACTGCTAGAACTCCATTTTTATCACCACCACCCTGCATAGAGAACACATCATGATTCATCAACTCATGGTAACAAAATACCCACAAATTGAAAATTAAGTAATATTATATCTTCCTCCTTGGCTATGCTTGTGGTTTAAGAAGCTGGGGTGAGTTATGATCAATAAAAACTAAGTATAATAGGAAATATTAATGAAAGAAGAAAAGTTGCAGAGTATAATCCAAAAGCACACATACTTATGTTTACAAACTATGAAAAAATCATGCCCACCAATAAAAACTAGTTTTAAAGGGAAAGGGTGAACTTTAATCCACCCTATCTCAAACCTTAATTAGTTTATATGCTCTACTTGTATTGTCTTAAATCTTAATAATTATAAATGGATTTATTTATTGACTTACATATATTCGCTTGAAAAAAATATGTTCAAAATTTTTCTAGCTCTTTTTATTCTGAACTTTTCCTAAACGATTAATTGAAGCTCTCTGAAACTTCCATATTTCCTTTTCTTATAAAGGTGGCTTGAATTAGCAGTCTTGAGAAGGTGACTCTTACCTTCATGATGCCTTTAACCCAAGCCTCCTTCCAATGATGTTGATACCAATCATAGTCTTGAGAGGGTAATTCTTAACTCTAAACCACAAGAAAGCATGGTATAAGATGGATAGGAGAAAACCCAAGGGCACAAGTATAAGATCTAGGAAGTATTTCCTGCACTCCATAGTTTGGTTTCACTGAGAAGGATATTCTGAAACTGTAATAAACAATAAGTATATCAAATGGTCGTACAGTTCATATATTATAAACAATAGCTTACTCTGGTACATTGAAGACACCCTAAGTATATCAAATGGTCGTACAGTTCATATATTATAAACAATAACTTACTTTGGTACATTGAAGACACCCTAAGTACATAAAATGGTCGTACCATTCATATATTATAAACAATAACTTACTCTGGTACATTGAATTTAGTCTTCTTTTCATCGTTTTGAATCACCTCTCAAAGCATGCGTGTAAAGGTTAGAGCATTCAAATATAAAAACATTGCGTTGAACTTTATCCTCTTCAATTTTTTTTTGGATTCATATAAGCCTAAGGCAACGATGTAAAGTTTTCTAGCTTGGGAGTGGCCATCGCCGCTCCTGTACTCCTGTGACGTAAGCAAAGCTGGCTTTTTAGCATGAAAAGATGCCATTTTAAGGGCAACTTTGGCTCCAGATGGTGCTGTATTATTGTTTTCCATGAACGTGTAAGCGACAAATTGAAATACTTATTTTATTCTCAATTGTATATTTTTGTCAATTAAGATATGTATGCATCATGGGTCATTAAATTATCGCCAGTAAAACTACCACAAATTTGTCCTCTCTTTTGATTCGTTGGCATGATCATTCTTACAAGGAGGAGGCTTGTACTTTGAAGAACAAATCTTTATCTTATGATTTTGTTCATTGACATCTTTAGACATAGACAATCGCAACACCCATGCAAGGTTTTGAAAGTGGGAGTCGCTC
>VDFB02275779.1:0-67685 GCA_007258455.2 Sequoia sempervirens
AAATCACCTATTTCTTACAAACATCATCTAAGAGTGTTATGGAATGGTTGATATACTGAAATATTTTAGATCCTTCCACTAAACACTTTTTATAAATGTATTTATTGTTTTGCATTATACACATTGTATTTTAATAATAAGCAAACATGAAACATTAAATGCATTCAATAAGTGATTTAATACATCAAATATTATGTTTAACACATAAAAATGTACAAATCTATAATTTTCTTCTAATTTTTAAAAATAATGTATTTTATATATTTGAAAATTTAAAATATTATTGAAAAGATTATCTTTACAAGAATTATAAATTAATTACTCTTAACATACTTAATAATTATTGTGTGGCTATTAAGAAATTTTGAATTGAGAATCAATATTAATAAATTAAAACATTTTTCAAATTATTTATTTATTATAAAATTATAAAAAAAGCTTCTAGATTATCATTCAGAAAATTCTTAATTCTAAAATAATACTACCAAATGACTCCAATATTAACTTTATTAGACAAACAGAATATAAAATAATCCTTTAAAAATAAATATCCAACATTAAACTGATAAGACCATTTTATTATACCTCCTACTTGTCTTAAAATATTTCAAGAATGAATATTACAGCCTATTGCGAAAGGGCAGAAGCCGTCCGTAACAGGTGTTTGAGGTGGTGGGTTCCACTCCCGCTCGCCGCCTCTTTTGACGGGGGGCTTTTTCCCTTCATCGTGCGGGTTTGTGACGGCAACCACTTATTCTCCGGTGTCGTTGGCATTGGCTACATGTTCGTTCCATCGATAGATGGCAAAGCCAGTGCCTGGGATCCGTTGGATGAAGCAGCATCACAGGGTTTTAATGGAACACATTTTGCTTGCTCCCCACGTTACGGGTATCTTAATCTTCTCCCCGTGCGTTTGACGAATAGGTAAAGTTTTGTCCTATTTTATTGGTTTACCAGTTGGAGCGCAAAACATAATTTAAAGCTTTATTTACCGAGTTTTTCCGGGGCCGGGCGTGGGTTTGACCAAAGTTTATCCGGGGCCGGTGGAGCCTGGAGACACTATATAATCGCAGGCCTGTACCGTCATTTTTCAAACTTTGTTTTATAATCTTTTTCTCTTTTGTTCGGATTTGTGTCGGGAAATAAGCCAAAGTCTAGGCTTAGAAGTGTTAGGATTGAGGAAGGAAGTCATCCATGGCTATGAATCTTTCGAGAATGGTGATGAGGAGTGTGAAGGTGCGCCAGGGCCTTGTGCGCGGTATCGCCAATTTCATCATGCCTCGCAGTTATAGCGGCCGAACGCCGGCTTCGAGATTTTACAGTAGTAGTGCTACTGCTGTTGTTTATGGTGATTGTATTTCGGGGAGGATGGGAGATGAATTGGTGAGTGATGTGCAAGGCTCTGTGGGGTGTGGTCCTTGGAAAGCTTCTGTTGTGGGGAAGGATGTGATCGAGGAGAAGAAGGGCGTTGTTGAAGAGCAGAGCAGTACGATGAGTGAGGGTCCACAGTATGATGAGGAGGATTTGAAGGCGAAAGGGTTGGTGCGTTCTAGCTATTGGGGGCTGACACCTGCAAAGCCCACTCGAGAAGATGGATCGTTGTGGCCGTGGAATTCCTTCATGGTTAGTAATAGTATACCTCTCTTTTTCTCTTTCATTATTCGGTCTCGATTACCTATTGCAATTCCGTCTGTTAGATTGGAAGATACAGAATTATGCGGTCCAGCTTATTGGTTCTCCGGGATGACGTCGGAAGTTACTTTTTGTTTGCAAAACTCTGTAAAGATGCACTGAGATAAGTGTTACATAAATTATATATGGTGATGGAAGATCGATTTTAGAAAGTCACTATTCAAAACAATAACAAATGGAATCTAATGAGTGAATATGTTAAAAAATATTAAATATTATAAATTAAAAAAAATAAAATTATGATCTATATAAAAAATTTTAATAATTTCAGTGAATGAAATAAATTTAATAAATAAAATAATAAATATCTGTAAAATAATTATATAATTAAATATGTATTATGTATTCATTTCATCAATATCTATATAACATTTCTTACCAATAAAAAAAATAAAAAATAAAAAATTGTTTTAATTTTTTTATTTAGAAAAGTAAAATATATATTATTCATTAAGTATAAATAAATATATAATATTTATTATATATTTTTAAATCAAAAACAAAATAAAAAATATCATATTAAATAGCAATAAAAATAATTAAAATTATTTTATGTGATTTTTTTATTTAGTAAGAATTATTATATAATTATAAAGTTAATTAAAAATAATTATTAAGTAAATAAAATAATGAAGTGGTTTTTATCAAGTACTTGTTTGTTGTAATAGTTGTCTTAATTTTTTATGATAATCTATTTTAATATTTTTTTATAAACTAATATTAATATCTTTTTATGACTGTTAGATAAATGTATTTAAAATTTATATATAGCATATTTATCTTTAGAAAAAACTATGTAAAAGATGTCAGAGACATCATTATTTAAGAAAATTTATGATCTACTAAAATATAATATCTATATTATCTTTTACATGATTTTTTTATAAAAATACATTATGCTGATTTAATCTGAACCACACTTACCTGTAGTTCTATATTCTCTCCTCATTTCCTATAAAATTGAATTTCAGGAGTTTAGAGAAGTCTTAAAAAGATGTGGATAGAACTGACCCCCAAAATAATCTTATCTTGGCGCAATGTTACAATTCTACTCTCTGAATTTTTTCTGCGTTTGCTTATTTCAACGTTCAATTTTGTAGGGTTTATGAGCAAGTTTTTGTAATTAATTTGTATAGTCGTTGGTTTTATTGGTTTTATTGTATTTCTAATGAGAGATGACGTGCAGCCTTGGGAGACATACAGTGCAGATTTAAGCATAGACCTGACAAAGCATCATCTTCCAAACACATTCGCTGACAAGTTTGCTTATTGGACTGTGAAGGCCATGAGGCTTCCTACAGATATCTTTTTCCAGGTGCGCAAAATAGATTCATGATTCATGTTTTCCAACATACATTTCTTATAAATTGTGTCAATTATATTTGTAATTGAGCAGCAAAATGGTGCCAGATGTTTTTATTTCTGTGTACGGAAATGAAGACTATTTTGTTGGCTTGATTTTATTCTTGTAAGCCTGCTCTGCAGTGTCTCTTCACGCCGGGAGGGGTGCTCAGCATAAAGATCAAGTTAATGAACTAAAGCACCATCCTGGTGAGATGCAAGCAGCAGGTAAGTGCCACTATCAGTTTCTTTTCCCCTGTTTTTACAGAGGAAAGAAAAATTCCATAGGAACCTTTTTTGTTTTTTTAAAACTCATTTTTTCCTTATTTTTTCTTAACCTGGATGTAGTCAATTTTATACTAACAAGATGTTTTCCATGTTATTGGGATGGCAATGGCTGTCCATACCACCAACTGTGTCAGGATATGCCCATATACAGAGAGGAATTCATGCAGCCTTAAAATAAATCACTTCATATAAATGGTGACCTTCCTTTTTAAAAATATGGGAAGAGCTTGTGGACCATTTTGATGGCTGCCTGACCTTCTCTGTTAGTACACTGATCTGATCTCACTGATGTGTGGATTCATTAATGAACCCTGTCAATAGATAGATCAGATTCTCTGGTTCACAACATAAAGACCCCAAGAGTTGCAGTTTAGTTCCCTGGATAGCCAAGGCCATAATTTATTAGTTATTTTGTTAAAAGAAAAACTGTTTCTCAGAAAAAACTTGTGTTGCAGAAAAGATATGGTTGCCGTGCCATGATGCTTGAAACTGTGGCTGCTGTACCCGGGATGGTAGGAGGAATGCTCCTACACTGCAAGTCACTGAGGAAATTCCAACACAGTGGAGGATGGGTAAAGGCTCTTGTAGAAGAAGCAGAGAATGAGAGGATGCATCTGATGACATTTATGGAGGTGTCAAATCCCAAGTGGTATGAGAGAGCCTTGGTGTTTACAGTGCAAGGAGTGTTCTTCAATGCCTACTTTATTCTCTACTTAGTTTCCCCCAAGCTTGCTCACAGGATTGTGGGTTACCTTGAAGAAGAAGCCATTCACTCATACACTGATTTCCTCAAGGAACTGGACAATGGCAACATTCCAAATGTGTCAGCACCTGCCATAGCCATAGATTATTGGAGGCTTTCCAAAGATTCAACTCTCAGGGATGTGGTCATGGCAGTCAGGGCTGATGAGGCTCACCATCGCGATGTCAATCATTTTGCATCAGTAAGCTGTTATTCATTGTTTGATAAGTTTTTGTAATTGTTTTGGGGAGCCTTTTAAAACCGTGAATCTCTATTTTTCATGAGGGTTAAATATTTTTTCTTTGTTTCTGCAGGATATTTATTACAAAGGAAAAGAGTTGAGAGAGGCTGCAGCTCCACTTGGATACCACTAACCCTTCCAATGGCTTCCACCACTGCTCCCAATAAAACCATTAAGATGCTGTTTAATTAATGTAATTTCGCGTGCATATTCTATCAGTTCATGTTTGACTCGCAGAAAATTCCACCTGTTATACAACTCGAGGAGAGCTTGTTATGCGTTACAAATATAGCATTAGAATACGTTCTTATCTATGTTATTACTAGGCTAGAGGAATGCCGTGGAGGAAAGGTTTGAAATGTTTTTTTTCATTTGTGTAAGAATTGTATGCTACGATATAAAGAAATGCAATTGAAAAATTAGTATTCAAAGATCCATTTGATTATATTTTTTCTCTTCAATATTTAATTTCAAACTAAAGGAATTCTTTATGAAAATTAAATATATTTCTCTTAGAATTTAAGAACATAATATTAATTCTAATTCTATTTTAATGTGGGAGATTGGATCTATTTCATGGTCTAAATTCATGAATAATTATATTCTGAATAAAAAATTATTTTGATAACTACAATTTAATGTATTTATTTTTTATTTTTTCTAAATTTTAAATTTATTTATTTCTTTTATATTATTTAGAAGATTTCAGTAGTTTTTAAATAAATTTTTTTGATTTCAGCAGTAGTAGACAATTATTTTAGGATTAAAAATTTGATGCTTAAATATTGAATATAATGCATTTCAATCATTATTCGTTGGATGATTTTTAGTAAGTTCTAATCTTTAAAAGAAGTACAAATGAAATCAAGTTCAAGTTATGTTTGTTCAACCAAAAATATTTTGAGGAAGCACTACTTCTCCATCCTTAGATTTCTACATAATTTTCTTTTTCTTTTTTATAATTTGTTTTATTAAAAAAATAGTAAATTAAATATTGTAATTTAGTAAAAATGTTTGTAGATAATTTTCTTTTCTTTTCATAAAATTAAATTATATGTATATTTTTAATGTATGATTCAAGACCATTTGAGG
Source organism: Sequoia sempervirens (assembly GCA_007258455.2). NCBI lineage: Eukaryota > Viridiplantae > Streptophyta > Pinopsida > Cupressales > Cupressaceae > Sequoia > Sequoia sempervirens. The sequence goes on from VDFB02275779.1 coordinate 5,397, forward strand.
ATCAAATACAAAAGTTATATAACAAAAGTATTAGATTTTATAATTAGTAATTTTTGTGGCAAAGTCATAAAATTAAATAGCTTAAAGATTATAATGAAGATCTTTATTTTATTTACATCTAAATTGTAATAGTAATTTTTAGTCATTAACTCTTGTGGCAAACTCAAAGGTGCAATGAAGTTCCTCATCTCTTGTATCAATGTATGTAGACTATGGATAACATTCATTCCTCTACTTGACCATCCATATTTCTTCTAATATGATCTTCCATTTTTATCATAAAGAGTTGATTGCAAAAGCTTTTCAATAAATCTTTTATAGCAGATGTTAAATCTTGTTGGTATATATGCTTAATCCAAGTCTCTTGGGTATAATTATTGCTCACAGACAATAAGTTGAGAAAAGTGGGCATAATATCAACAAAAGAGTCATGCTATAGTTATTGGAAGAAACACGAGCAAAGCCATAATTGGTGTGGTGAACATTGACATAAAAAGGACCATTTGGATAGTGGGTCTTGTTGCAAGGCATGAAATCCTTTGAGACAACTTTATGCTTGCCCTTTGAGATAGAACAAGGAGTCATCTTTGTGGCTTGGGTATTTGTTGGAAATAAGCACACCCGAACTAATGATGGATTGGCCATAAAAGGGTCAATAGCTCAGTTCGTAGAGCACTCCAACAACTAATGGCATGTCCAAGTCCTAGATTTGATTCCTAGTTGGTCCGTATGAGTTGTAGCTCAACAAGTGGTATGAAAGCTAGGTTAGGAGTCCCAATCACTTGCAATATGGCTTAAGGGAGTATTGGAAATAAGTCACATCTAAACTGATGATGGACTAGCCACAAACAGGCCAACAACTCAAGTGGTAGAGTGCTCCAGTAGAAAATGAAAGTTCCTAGTTTGAGTCCTATTTGGTCCATATGAGTAGTAGCTCAACATTATTCACTGTTTGCACCACACTAATCTAGATGGAATGGTTGCATTCTAATTGATCACACTAGGCAAAGGGATAAGGGAAGGACTAGCATCTTTAGTGACAATTTGTTCAAGTTTAGTACCCTCATGCAAACTTCTAGACGAGAAATGTAGAGAGCCAACAAGAAATAATACCCCATAAATAAAGATAATACCAATGGGTAAGTGCAAAAAAATGGGGGGCCAAAAAGGGGGCTTAAGTGGCTAGTTTTTTTCTGAAATCAAGAAACACTGACCTTGGACGTGAAATTGAGGATAGTTACCTTCAAAATTTTGAGATGGAACAAAAACAAGGATCGAAGTGCTCTGAGTCTACTTTCTAAACTACTAATTTATTTTGAAAAATGGTTGAGATTAAGGGGTTCAAAAGAGGGACATACAAAAAATGGTGTTGTTTTTGTCAGAAAACATAACATGGAAACTTTTGTACGTCCCTAGCATGATGAACTTTTTTTTAGTATTTTTAAAATCGCTCTAGTGAGAAATTAGCTAATAGTATGTAGTTGATGCACAATTTTTCTAATAAATTTTTAATGAATATTTGATTTTTTACTAATTTTCTAAGTGGACACTTCTTGAAAAATAGAATTTTGGTCATCCTACCCCTACAAATTTTGGAAACTAATTGAATTTATTTTTATTTTTTGTAAATTTGTAGAATGGAGTCTAGTTTCTAAAAATGTAATTTATTTGAAATTTTGATGAACGATTAATTTATAACGAAAAAAACACCTAACATTGGTTTTTGGGAAAAAAGAGACACACAAACAAAATAAATTATAGATGAAAGGCTTAACATTGTCAAAAAGTGAAAAAAATTACATTGTTGGATAGCTAAGAGAGAACCTAACATTACCCAAGTGTTCGATTTTTTCGACATTGAAACACATGCAATCTTGACGGTGAGCACAAACCCGATTATGTGAAATATTGTAGAATTTGTAAAAACATGTCTCTGGTCATTGGAAAGGCCCTCCAAGCCTTTGGGTTGGTATTCCAAGGCAAATACCAAGCCTAAGGCTTGGGGATTCCCAAAGCAAGATATAACGCGCACACTTTATATCTTAGTTTTGACATGGTTTTTTGCGTTTGTGTAGGACATGTCTAGCAAGATAATGCGAGCGCGGTATAACACGCTTGTGTTATGTCTTGCTTTATGTTAATTGCTACTATATTGAATGTGTGTTTATATATTTTTATGTTTTTATGTACATGTATGCTTTTATGTCATGTATGTATATATATATAAGCATGCTTATGTACATGTATATGTCCATGTATATATGTTTGATACATATATATTATTATATTATACCTATATATATATAATATGTATCTACATATGTACATGTATGCTTATATATATGTAGATCATATATACATATGTATTATGCTTAATAATATAAGTATGTATCTATTTATGTATGTCTTTAGAGGGAGGGAGAATTTTAAGAGAGAGGGAGAGAGAGTTGTCTAAGTAGGGTGGTAGGGAGAGAGGGAGGGAGAGACCTGAGAGAGAGAGAGGTAGAGAGGTAGTGAGAGAGATTCTTGAGAGAGGGAGAGGGAGTGGAAGGGAGAGTCTAAGAGAGATGAAGTGGGAGAGAAGGGGTTGGAGTGAGAGGGACTTAGCTAGGTGGGTTGGGAGGGATAGAGGGAGAGAGAGAGTGAGAGGTGGGAGAGAGAGAGAGAATTGAGAGAGAGAGAGAGTTGTGTAGGTAGGGTTCCAAAGGGAGAGACCTAAGAGTGTGGGGGTGAGGAGGAGACTTTGAGATGGGTGGTGAGGAAGGGTGTGAGAGAGGGAGTGGGAGAGAGATGGGAGTCCTTGAGGAGGAGGTGTGGAGGGGGGTGAGCTGAGAGGGAGAGATGGGGGTGGAGTGAGGAGGAACTTCAGGTAGAGATTGGGAGGGGATAGATGGAGAGAGGAGAAGAGGGATTGCAGTGCAAGTTGCGGAGGAGAGACACGAGGATAGAGGTGGGAGGAAGAGACCTAAGAGGAGGAGGGTGGGAGGGAGTGATGGAGAGGTATTGGGAGGGAGATAGAGAGAGATAGATAGAGGGAGTGAGAGAGGGTGGTAGGGATTGATTGAGCAAGAGGTACGTAGAAAGAGGGAGAGGGTAGATAGATACAATTAGAGAGGGTAGGAGGGAGGGAGTGGGAGAGAGGTGAGATGTATAGATAAAGAGAAAGGGATAGGGGTTGAGGGTATAGGGTTGAGGGATTAGGGTGGAGGACCTATAAGGTTGATGGTCTAGGGTATTAGGGTTTAAGGGTTGAGGGTTGAGGGATTAGGGTTGAGGGTAGAGGCTATTGGGTTGAGGGTAGAGGGTAGAAGGTTTAAGGGTTTAGGGTTGAAGGTAGAGGGTTTAGGGTATAGGTTTGAGGGTATATTGTTGAAGGATTAGGTTGAGGGTTTAATGTAAATGGTAGAGGGTATAGGGGTTGAGGGTTGAGGGATTAAGGGTTGAAGGTTGAGAAATGAGGGTTAAGGGTTTAATGTATAGGGTAGAGAGTAGAGGGTAGAGGGTTTAATGGTTTAGGGTTTAAGGGTTTGAGGTTGAGGTTTTAAGGTTGAGGTATAGGTTGAGGTCAATATAATTTAGAAGGTATATAGGGTTGAGGATTAGATTTAGGGTTGGTTGAGGTTTTAGGGTTGAGGGTTTAAGGATTAGGGTGGGGTTTCTTGGGTTTAAGATTTCAGGGTTGAGGGATTAGGGTTGGGGTGGGGGTGGAGGGTTTCGGGGTTTAGGGTTGAGGTTGGGGTAGAGGAGGGATGGATGGATGAGATGGAGGAGAGTGATGAGAGGAGAGAGAGAAGGGAGGGATGAGAGATATGAAGTTGAGATCCAATTAATAAATTATAGGGTTTAGAATTGAGGTATAGGGTTGATGACCTATGGGTTGAGGTCAATGTATAGGTGAGGTATTGAGTTGAGAGTTTGGTTGAGGGTTGAGGATTGAGGATTAGAGTTGGTGAGAATTGAGGGTTGAGGTTTAATGTATATGGTAGAGGTTCCCAAGGGTTGAAGGTTTTTAAGGTTGAGGTAAAGATTGAGGGTATAGGGTTGGGGGATTAGGGTTGGGGTCTCATGCATAGAGTGGTATATGATTTGAGGGATTGGGGTTTTAAGGTTGAGGGTTGAGGGATTAAGGGTTAGGGTTTAGGGTTTAGGGTTGAGTGTTTGAGGGTTTAAGGGTTGAGGGATTAGGGTAGAGAGGGAGGGATGGATGGATGGAGAGATGAGGGAGAAGTGAGAAAGAGATGAGAGAAGAGAAGGGAAGGACAAAGATATATGAGGGTTAAGGATCCAATGTATAGGTAGAGGGTTGATAATTGAGGTGTAGGGGTTGTCGACTTATGAGTTGAGGGATTAGGGTATTGGGTTGAGGTATAGGGTTGAAGGATGGGGTTGAGGTACATATGGTTTGAAATTAGGGTTGAGGTCCCAATGTATAGGGTAGAGGGTATTAGGGTTGAGGTTTTAGGGTTTGAGGGTTGAAAGTTGAGGATTAAGGATTGAGGGTTGAGAATTGAGGGTTGATGGTTTAATGTATTGGGTAGTGGGTAGAGGGTAGAGGGTTGAGGGTAGAGGATTGATGGTATAGGATTGGGGTATTAGGGTTGAGGGTCCAATGTATAGGGTACATGATATAAGGGTTGAGTGATTAGGGTAGAGAGTTTACTTGGGTTTAAGGGTTTAAGGGTTGAGGGTTTAAGGGTTGAGGGTAGAGGGTATTGGTTTGAGGGTAGAGGGTTTAAGGGTTGAGGGTTGAGGGTTTAGGGTTTAGGGTTGAGTGTTTAAGGGTTGAGGGATTAGAGTAGAGAGGGAGGGATGGATGGATAGAGAGATGGAGGGAGAAGTGAGATAGAGAGGAGAGAAGAGGATGGAGGGATAGAGATATATGAGGGTTGAGGATCCAATGTATAGGGTAGAGGGTTGAGAATTGAGGGGATAAGGTTGAAGACCTATAGGGTTGAGGGATTAGGGTTGAGAGTACATATGATTGAAGTATTAGGGTTGAGGGTCCAATGTATAGGGTAGAGGGTATCAAGGTTGAGGGCTTAGGGTTTGAGGGTTAAGGATTTGAGGGATTAAGGGTTGAGGTTGGGGAATTGAGGTTGAGGGTTTGTGTAGGGTAAAGGGTAGAGGGTTTAAAGTTGAGGGGTTGAGGGTTTAGGTTGAGGTAGAGGATTGAGGTATAGGGTTGGGATTAGGGTTGAGGGTTGAGGTCTAATGTATAGGGTAGAGGTATAGGGATTGATTAGGGTTTAAGGGTTTAGGGTTGAGATTAAGGAGTCACAAGAGGTTGAGGGATTAGGGTAGAAAGTTTACTAATGGTTTTAGGGTTTAAGGGTTGATGGATTAGGGTTGAGGGGTAGAGGGTATTGGTTGAGGGTAGAGGGTATAGGGATTGAAGGATTAGGGTTTAAGGGTTTAGGGTTGAGGGATTAAGGGTCAAGAGGGTTGAGGGATTAGGGTAGAAAGTTTACTAAGTGGTTTTCAGGGTTTAAGGGTTGATGGATTAGGGTTGAGGGTAGAGGGTATTGGGTTGAGGGTAGAGGGTTTGAGGGTTTAGGGTTTAGTTTTGTGTGTTTAAGGGTTTAAGGGTTGAGGGTATATGGTAGAGAGGGAGGGATGGAGGGAGGGAGAGATGGAGGGATAAGTGAGATAGAGAGGAGGTAAGAGTAGGGAGGGACAGAGATATATGAGGGTTGAGGATCCAATATATAGGGTAGAGGGTTGAAAATTGAGGGTATAGGGTTGATGACCTATAGGGTTGATGGTTTAGGGTATGGGGTTGAAAAATTATAGGGATGATGGTACATATGGTTGAAGGATTAGGTTTGAGGGTCCAATGTATAGGGTAGAGGGTTTAGGGTTTGATGGTTGAGGATAGAGGGATTAAGGGTTGAGGGTTGAGAATTGAGGGTTGAGGGTTTAATTTATAGGGTAGAGGGAAGAGGGTTTAAGGGTTGATGGTTGATGGTTTAAGGTTGAGGGTAGAGGATTGAGGGTATAGGGTTCGGGGATTAGGGTTGAGGGTTGAGGGTTGAGGGTTGAGGGATTAAGGGTCAAAAGGGTTGAGGGATTAGGGTAGATAGTTTACTAAGTGGGTTTAAGGGTTTAGGGTTTAATGGTTGAGGGTTGAGGGTAGAGGGTAAAGGGTTTAAGGGTTGAGGGTTGAGGGTTTAGGGTTTAGGGTTGAGTGTTTAAGGGTTTAAGGGTTGAGGGTTTAGGGTAGAGAGGGAGGGATGGATGGATAGAGAGATGGAGGGAGAAGTGAGATAGAGAGAAGGATAGAAGAGGAGGGAGGGACAAAGATATATGAGGGTTGAGGATCCAATGTATAGGGTAGAGGGTCCAATGTTTAAGGTTGAGGGCAGAGGGTTCTGGGTTGAGGGTTTAAGGGTAGAGGGATTAAGGGTTTTGGGTTGAGGGTGGAGGGTTTAAGGGTTTAGGGTAGAGAGTTTAAGGGTAGAGGGTAGAGGATTTAAGTGTTAAGGGTAGAGGTGAGGTTTAAGGGTGGGGGAGAGAGATAGGGTGAGTGAGTGAGAGAGAGACTTGAGAGAGGGAGGGTAGGAGGCGGGGAGAATTGAGAGAGAGGAGGGAGTTGGAGGATATAGATGGTAAGGGTAGAGGTTGATAATTGAGGATATAGGGTTGAGGACCTATAGGGTTGATGGTTTAGGGTATTGGGTTGATGGTATAGGGTTGAGGGATTAGGGTTGAGGGTAGAGGTAGAATGTTTAGGGTTTAGGATTGAGGGTTTAGGGTCGAGGGTAGAGAGTTTAGGGTTTAAGGGTATAGGTTTTAGGGTTTAGGGTTGAGGGTAGAGGGTTGAGGGTTTAAGGGTAGAGGGATTAAGGGTTGTGGGTTGAGGGTAGAGGATAGAGGGTTTAAGGGTTTAGGGGTTTAGGGTTTAGGGTTTAGGGTAGAGGGTTTAAGGGTTTAAATTTTTAGGGTAGAGGATTTAAGTGTTAAAGGTAGAGGGTAGAGGGTTAAGGGTAGAGGGGAGAGTGATAGGAGTGAGTGACTAAGAGAGAGAGACTTGAGAGAGGGAGAGGGGGTAGGAGGGAGAGTATTGAGAGAGAGGGAGGGAGTGGGAGAGATATAGAGGGTAGAGGGTGGATGGTTGAGAATTGAGGGTATAGGTTGAGGACCTATAGGGTTGATGGGTTTAGGGTATAGGGTTGAGGGATGAGAGTTAATGGTAGATGGTAGAAGGTTTAAGGGTTAAGGGTTTAATGGCTTAGGGTTGAGGGTTTAGGGTTTGAGGGTATAGGTTTTAGAGTTGAGGGTAGAGGGTTGAGGGTTAAAGGGTAGAGGGATTAAGGGTTTTGGGTTGAGAGTAGAGGGTAGAAGGTTTAAGGGTTTAGGGTTTAAGTGTTTAGGGTTTAGGGTTGAGGGTAGAGGGTAGAGGGTTTAGGGTAGAGGGTAGAGGGTTTAAGGGTTTATGGGTAGAGGGTAGAGGGTTAAGGGTAGAGTGGAGAGAGATAGGAGTGAGTGAGAGAGAGAGAGAGACTTGAGAGAGGGAGAGAATTGAGAGAGAGAGAGAGGGAGGGAGGGTATATGCGTTGAGGTATTAGGGTTTAAGGGTTGAGGGATTAAGGGTCAAGAGGGTTGATGGATTAGGGTAGAGAGTGTAGGGTTTGAGGGTATATGTTTTAGGGTTTAGGGTCGAGGGTTGAGAGTAGAGGGTAGAGGGTAGAGGGTTTAAGGGTAGAGGGATTAAGGGTTGTGGGTTGAGGGTAGAGGGTAGAGGGTTTAAGGGTTTAGGGTTGAGGGTAGAGGGTTTAAGTGTTAAGGGGAGAGGGTTAATGGTAGAAGGGAGAGAGATAGGAGTGAGTGAGTGAGAGAGGAATTGAGGGTATAGGGTTGAGGGTAGAGAGTAGAGAGTTTAAGGGTTTAGGGTTTAAGGGTTTAGGGTTGAGAGTTTATGGTTGACTGTAGAGGGTTTAGGGTTTAGGATATAGGTTTGAGGTTACGTGGTTGAAGGATTAGGGTTGGGGTCCAGCATTATAGAATATTGGGTATTAGGGTTGATGGTTGAGGTTTGGGGTTTGTGTATAGGGTAGAGGGTGGGGTCTGGGGTTTGAGGGTTCAAGGGTTGAGGTTGGGGTTTTAAGGGTTGAGGTATAGAGTTGGGGTGAGTGAAAGCCTAGCAGCTGTTGAAAAAATGGGTCCAGAAATGAGGTCTCCGATGATGCGTCACCAGGAGACCCTATTTCTTGGACCCATTATTTTCAAACAAACCACTACATTGCCAATTTCACCAAATTGGCAAGCTAGTGGGTGAAATTGGCAACCTAACTTGGCCTGTTTGAAAAAATGGGTCCAAGAAATAGGGTCTAACTTATTATAAAAACTTAATTTATTAAAACAAATCAACCTAATGATTATATATCAATATCAATATAGCATACAGTCTATTGAAATAAAAAATTGTAATGAGATTTACTCAAATTTTGAAATTTATTGTTGCCCTCAAACATTTGTAATTCATGCAATGTAATCCCTTAACAGTCCACATTGCAAAAGGGAAACAATATTTGATGGCCTGTTACCTGGATAACGTGTCAGTTACAAGTATTTTTTCTGAGGCATCATGATCATGTAGGGCACCTCTACAATAACCTCTCTTAGTTTTTGTTATCTCAGAGTCATTTTTTTGTGGTGTCCAATTTTGACTTGATGGAAAAAGTGTCAATTGAAAGCAATGTAAAATTGAAAAGTGGTACAATTTTCATTCTACAACTCGTGTGACCAAGCTAACTGTTCCAATGTGTTTGAATGTGTATGTTTATGCTAGGCATGGTCCTCTTTCACACCCAAACATGTGAAATCACTCCAAGCTACATTCAACTGGATCGATCTCTTAAGGTTCCAAAGTGCAAAAGGGAAGAAATCTTTGACGGACTATTACTCAAAAACCATGACGCTTACGAAATCTTCATATGAGCCTACGAGATCGCGTTGGGACCCTCTACAATAACCTCTCTCAGTTTTTGTTATCTCGAAGTCATTTTCCCGTGGTGCAACTTTCGTTCTTCAACTCATGTGACCAAACAAACTATTCCAATGCATCTAGATGGGTACGTTTATGCTAGGAATAGTCCTCTTTTGCACCCAAACATGCGGAATCGCTCTGAGCTATGTTCAACCGACTCGATCCCTTAAGGGTTCAAAGTGCAAAAGGGCAACAATTTTTGACGGGCTATTATTTAGAAACTGTGGCGCTTACGAACTCTCTATTTAAGCCTATGGGATCGCGTTGGGCCCCTCTACAATAATCTCTCTCAATTTTTATTATCTCAGAGTCATTTTCCCATGGTGTCTAGTTTTCACTTGATGGAAAAAGTGTCAAATGCAAACAGTGCAAAGTTCCAAAGTGGTGCAACTTTTGTTTTGCAACTCGTGTGACCAAATGGATTATTCTGATACATCTGAATGGGTACATTTATGCTAGGCATGGTCCTCTTTCACACCCAAACACACGAAATTGCTCTGAGCTACGTTCAATCGACTCGATCCTTAAGGGTCGAAAGTGTAAAACCTAACAACAATATTTGACGGGCTATTACTCATAAACTATGGTGCTTACAAACTCTTCTTCTTAGCCTAAGGGATCGTGTTGGGCCCCTCTACAATAACCTCTCTTAGTTTTTGTTATCTCAGAGTTGTTTTCCAGTGTTGCCCAGTTTTCACTTGATGGAAAAAGTATCAAATGCAAGCAGTGCAAAGTTGCAAAGTGGTGCAATTCGTGTGACCAAACAGACTATTCTGAAACATCTGAATGGGTACGTTTATACTAGACATGGTCCTTTTTCACACCCAAACATGCAGAATCACTCTGAGCTACGTTCAATCGACTTGGTCCCTTAAGGGGACAAAGTGAAAAAGGGAAACAATCTTTGACAGGCTATTACTTGGAAATCGTGATGCTTACAAACTCTCCCTCTAAGCCTACGGGATCATGTTGGGCCCCTCTACAATAACCTCTCTTTTTTTTTGTTATCTCAAAGTCATTTTCCCATGGTGTCTAGTTTTCACTTGATAGAAAAAGTGTCAAATGCAAGTATTGCAAAGTTGCAAAGTGGTGCAACTTTCATTCTGCAACTCGTGTGACCAAACAGACTATTCTAATGCAACCGAATGGGTATGTTTATGCTAGGCATGGTTCTCTTTCACACCCAAAAATGCAGAATTGCTCCGAGCTATGTTCAACCGACTTGATCCCTTAATGGTCCAAAGTGCAAAAGGGCAACAATATTTGACGAGTTATTACTCAAAAACCGTGACATTTACTAACTCTCCTCCTAAACCTATGGGATTGCGTTGGCTTACTCTACAATAACCTCTCTCAGTTTTTGTTATTTCAGAGTTGATTTCCCGTGGTGTCCAATTTTCACTTGATGGAAAAGTGTCAAATGCAAGTAGCGTAAAGTTGCAAAGTGGTGCAAATTTCATTATGCAACTCATGTGACTGAATGGACTGCTCCAATGCATCTGGATGGGTATGTTTACGCTAGGAATGGTCCTCTTTCGTACCCAAACACGTGGAATTGCTCTGAGCTACATTCAACCGACTAGATCCCTTAAGGGTCAAAAGTGCAAAAGGGTAGCAAGCTTTGACAAGCTATTACTTGGAAATCATGATGCTTACAAACTCTTCGTCTAAGCCTACAAGATCATGTTTGGCCCCTCTACAATAACCTCTCTTGGTTTTTGTTATCTTGGATTCATTTTCCCGTGGTGTCCAGTTTTCACTTGATGGAAAAAGTGTCAAATGCAAGCAGTGTAAAGTTGCAAAGTGGTACAACTTTCGTTCTACAACTTGTGTGACCAAACAGACTATTCCAACATGTCTGGATGGGTACTTTTACACTAGGCATGGTCCTCTTTCGCACCCAAACATGCGGAATTGCTCCAACCTACGTTCAACTGGCTCAATCCCTTAAGGGTCTAAAGTGCAAAAGAGTGAAAATATTTGATAGACTATTACTTGAAAATCGTGACGCTTATGAACTCCCTGTCTAATCCTACGGGATTGCGTTGGGCCCCTCTACGATAACCTCTCTATTTTTGTTATCTCAAAATTTTCTTTCTCGTGGTGTCCAGTTTTCACTTGATAGAAAAAGTGTCAAATGCAAGTAGTGTAAAATTGCAAAGTGGTGCAACTTTTGTTTTGCAACTCGTGTGACCAAATGAACTATTCCAATGCATCCCGATAGGTACATTTACGCTAGGCATGGTCCTCTTTCACAATCAAACATGCCGAATCACTCTGAGCTATGTTCAACTAGCTCAATCCCTTATGATGGTATGCAAAACAATTGAAAAGAGAAACATTCACACAACAGTTAAGAAGTCTAAGTTTTCCACAAAAAAAGCATACGATCATCCTCAAGTCTAGCAAGTGCAAGACATTTTTTAATTATCCTCCTTTCCCTTACAACAATATACAACCAATTGTAAATGTGTACAATGGTGGAATTTGGAAACATTTTATTTTTCCTCAATTAACAACTTTGGTTGTGAAGCATTTTGTCATTTTCATTTGAAATGATTTGCTCTGCTTGAAAATTAGAATCTAAGAGAAACAAGTGATGCTCTCACGTACATTTATTATTTGGTGTGATAAATAAATTTTCCACCCTTGAGTCCATTTCTTATTTGTATTATAAATTATAAATCTTTTCTCCAAAGTCCATTTCCTATACAAGAAATAATATTACAAAAAGTTGACATATACATCTTTTGACATGTTTATATGCCGATGGATCAAGAATATAACAATTCATTACGTACTATGAGGATTATGCTATGAAAATGTTTAAAGACTATTCAAGATAAATGTTTGTATGATAATGTGTCAAGAAGTTAACTATTCATCATCTACTATGAATATTATGTTTTGCAAGTGTTGTGAATATTATGTATCATTTGCTTAATCGAGTTGTTCCAATCAAAAGATTAAATATACTGGAATATTTTTATGAAACATCTCATGGAATACCAATGGAAAATGTGTTTTTTCTTTTATATAAATCATTTCATGGAACTCTTTGGATTAATCTGAATTGAGATATGTAAGAACAAGGGAGCATTAGGAAATACATTGCTCAAGGATCTTAAATAAGCCTTCTCTCCTATTGTAATTTTGGGTGGATTATTGCTTTCAAAGTATTGGGAATGCTTTGCTTATTTTCTAGTTGGCAGTTTTCATTCTAGAAGGCTCATCTCTTGATATATATTATACTCATTCTTAATCAATTATCAAGTTAATAATCATTGCATTTATTTATAGTTAATATTTTCTTTTCAATTTGTGCAATTTTGTAATTTGTAAGTCTACCAGTATTCCTAGAAATATTGAAGTTGTTTAGCATCAACTAATAAAGTTGTTTAGCATCAATAAATAAATATTCAAGACAAACCATGAAGGACAATTATCAATGCTAGGGATAACCAATTAATAAGTATACACGTGAATAAGTCAAGCATACATGTGAATAAGGGAAGCACAAGTACTCAAAAACACGTAAGCCTTGAAGTATACACACAAATACATAGTATACACAAATTAATACAAAGTATATGCATGAATACAAGGTATATGCATGAAAACACGTAAGTCGCAAAGTATACATTGGAATACACATAAGTCACAAAGTATGCATGTAAGTTGTAAAGTATACACTTGAATACACGTAACTCATATCTATTGAACCATGGATTTATAATGCAAATATGGACACCATCGATAAAAAAAGATTTATATTAACCAAATAGCCATGTAGGCATACATCAATATATGTCTATATAAGTATAAAATATATACAAAATAGCCATATAGGCTTACAAGAATGCCATATAGGCATACAATGTCAAATATATCCAATATGTAAAATATGTAAAAAATGCCATATAGGCATACAACAAAAGGCTCTAGAATCAAAAGTCATTGCTTTGCATCCCCTCAAAATAAATTCTTTCCCTTTTCTTATCATCCAAATGGTGATAGGTTTTTCACTCGTTTATTTTGAGGCCGAGGAGTGCTCCTGGTGCTCCTCCTAGGGTTTAGCTCCTGGTCAAGCTTTATCTGTTACAATAAGAAGTAAAGACATTAATGTATAGAAATTACATTATAAAAATGATATATTTAACAAAATAGTCACTTACCGCCAGTAGACGATCTCTCTCCTCACGGGAAAGATTTGCATGCTCATGTTGTGGTGTGCTGAAGCTCTGTAGAAACCATCCAAAGAGAAATTAAACTATGAATCAATAATGGTTTGATTTTTCACTAACTAATAGCTATAACAACAAATGTAAATTGAAATTTAGCAATTTTCCTCATACCTCCTCCATGAGAGCCATTGAGGACTCTATAGAAGATGAAACACCAAGCTTCATTACCCTATGAAAATTTGGAGGTGTATCCGCTTCAAACATCTAAAAAAAATTCAATCACGAAAACTACAATAGTGATCCACGTCATGGCTTATAATGTATGAAATAATGAAAAAAAAATCAAATACTTATTAAACTATATATTTCTAACTATCATGCTTACTATTTTCCCTATCCATAGCTTGTTCGAAAGAATCTGTTTTATAATTTTACCCATAGCAGCAAGGTAGTGAAACATTTGATAAAATGATTTCATAGACATGTACGATAATTATGGTAGCATAAAGAAGGCAGTGAATTGTTTGAAAAAATGCCTTAAAGAAATGGGTCTCATGGTGATGGAATGCCATTACGAACAATTGTGTCATGGAATTCCATCACCATAAGACCGCATTTCTTTGAGGCATTTTTTTCAAACAATTCATTGCCTTCTCTATGGTATTATGCTGGGATGGGGTGGATGGTATAGTGTGGTTTGGTTATGAGATGGAGGGTGATCATGACATGAAGAGAGAGGGGTGGGGACATGAACAAGTGGAATAAAAGGTGGAAGGTTCCATAGATTGGAAAATTTAGGAAGAGGACCTTGAAAAGAATTTGGAGGGGAATTTTGGCTAAAGGGTTGGTTTCTATTCTTCAGGCAGTGAGCTATTTGAAAAAATGCCTTAGAGAAATGTGGTCTCATGGTGATGGAATGGCATTCCATCACCATGAGACCACATTTCTTCAAGGAATTTTTTCATACTACTCACTACCTTGACTATGATATTGCTTACTATTATGATTTGATAGATTTTTTCCAAGCATCCATAGTTTGTTGGAAAGCACCTATTTTAGGATTTTAGCCATAGTAGCAAGGAAGTGAGTAGTTTGATAAAATTCTTTGGTACACATGTATGGAAAATGTGGTAGCATAGAAAAGGTGGTGATCTATTTGAATAAATTCCTTGAAGAAATGTGGTCTCATGGTGATGGAATGGAATTCCATCACCATGAGACCGCATTTCTTTGAGGCATTTTTTTAAACTACTCATTGCCTTGTCTATGCTATTGCTTACTATTATGCTTTGATAAATTATTTCCAAGCATTCATAGTTTGTAGGAAAACACCCTTTTTAGGCTCTTAACCATAGCAGCAAGGAAATTAACTGTTTGATAAAATGCTTTGGTAGACATATATGTAAAGTGTGATAGCATAGAAAAGGTGGTGAGCTATTTGAAAAAATGCCTCAAAGAAATTGGGTCTCATGGTGATGGACATCACCATGAGACATGATGGAAATCACCATGAGACCACATTTCTTTGAGAAATTTTTAAAAAAACTCATTGCCTTGTCTATGCTATTGCTTGCTATTATTCTTTCATGTATTTCTTCCAAGCATCCATAGCATAGACAAGACAATGAACTATTTGAAAAGATGCCTCAGTAAAAAGTGGTCTCATGGAATTCCATTACAAGCAAATGCAATTGAAAGATACTCCTACTTATTACTTATGCTATGTGAAGTAATTGCATCACTGCTTATGTTGACTTTCTAAACAACTATATTGTAGTTGAAATTTTTTCATCTATCAACACCTAGTTATTAGTTATGGAAAGTGAAGTAATGCTTATGCAATGTAATCAACGATATGAATATAAATGACACAAATCTATTAAGTACAATTCATTATTTGTAAGCACTAAATTTTCATTTGTTAAATTTTGACAAACATTATCATATAAGTCAAATTAAAAAAAAAAAATCAAGCACTCCTATGAGATATTGAATCATGCTAAATATGCCAAACAAGACACTAAATATCAAAGAAGTTAAATAAAAGCATGTGCAAACCTATCCCATAGTGGGAGTGGTGCTCCTTTGATGTGAAAAGGATGCCCTTTCCCACCCCCTTGATAAGCTTTCCAAAATGATGAACAAGTAAAGATGAATGATGAAGATGAAGTGCAAGATAATGATTGTATAGTGTAAATTCATAAGACTGTGGATGATTTTCAAATAGAAGTGGCTTCTATTTATAGGTTGAAGGATTGAAGAATGGAGAGATGAGAGGAATGTGGGACTAAAAGAGAGCCAATGAGATTGGGACATTTGTCTCAATGCTAATGGGTGAGGATTGATCACACTTTACATGTGTTTGAGATGTAAGAGGCACTAAATGCATGTTTGAGAGGCATGAAATGCATGTGGTTGAATTGTTTTGGAGTGAAATTGCTTGAGGTTAGAAAGTCAAATAAAGGGAGTCAATGAAGGAATATTCCCTAGAATGTGCTTTTGAGAGGGAAAATGAAATAATTAGTTAATTAAAAGAATTGATTTTCATGTGCAAGTGGGTTAGTTAATCAAGGGTTGATTTAACTCTTGGGGAGTTAAAAGCTAGAGAATTCGTTAACGAGGATTAGAAGGTGATTAAATTTAATTAACTTTGAGTAGGTTAGTGAATTTGATTTAAATCATTTGATTTATTTAATCAAATAAGAGGACTTTGGAGATTTAATTAAACAAATTGATTTATTTAAGTAAATAAGAGGACTTTGAGGATTTTAATTAAACAAATTGATTTATTTAATTAAACATGATTAGTGAATTAATCTAATAAATTAATTTATTTGATTAATAGAGGAAATGATGTTAATTGATCGGAATTAGATGCATGATGTCGATTAAGATTATTTGCATGTCTATATTTTGCCCCTCTTTGAAGCAATGTACTTGCTGCATTGGTTCAAATAATAACCTTGTTGAGATCAAAATTCAAAAAATTTCTAATTTTTTCGGATGGCCCAGTGGAAAGAAGTACGCTGGTACACTGCCCCCTCGAGAGATCGAGCAAAAAATCTAGTTTTTGGGTCGAGCTCACAATAAAGATTCATGATTAGCTTAGCTCAAAGAGGACTAGAAAGCTTGAATGTTTGATGTAGATAAATTTGATGATGTATAGACAGTCATCAGCCATGGGTAGCCTCATGTCTATTATGATATATCACACATATTTGATACTTGGATAGAAATGTTAGTAAAGATAGAAGAATAAGAAGAATAAGACAGATCAACCCTTGATTCTGAGAAGATGTAGAAGTCCAACAAGTCTATGAATCGTCAAAACTTTATTAGATAGATGATGAATGATGATGATGTTTTTCTTATCTAGGGATTGGGGATGTAAAGAGTATAACTTTCCTTATGTTTGATAACACACAGATATGATGCATCAAGGTACAAACAACCAGGATGGTGTGGTATCTAGTGCGATGGAATTTGACTCGAAAAATAGATAGGAGTATTCTTGTTCACATGTGACATACAAAAACCTCACCAGGATGTATTTTAGAAGTTTCAAACATCTTAGACCAAAACACGGAAAGGCATAACCTATCAATGAAATAGTCAACAAGTTGTCTAAAATTTCTTCCAGACACACCTACCAAAGCAAGTATTCGCCAAATTATATTACAAGAACATCCAACAAACAAAAAAAACAAAAGATAATGATCAATGCCCCATTCCTTTCTCTCTAAATATTTTTAGATAGACATCCTCGAGAGGTCATAGGAATAGGCGCAATAAGATAAATCACAAGAAAAGATCAAGTAAAAAAATGATTCAATGTTCTTCATACCTCTAGCCAAGACTAAACTATGGTGAGGTCCGATGTTGATGTCCATTTTAGGAAGGATGCATCCTAGGACATGATGTTATCTGATGATTTTGAGACTAATGGGATGATGGGCTATTGATACCAAGAATTGATCAACTTGTTTACCTACCGACCTCAACTTGAGACCTTGGCGTTTGGGTTTACACTTTTAAAAATTTGCTATACTTGTTTCCTATTGTTTTTCCAAAGTTTGAAGGTGACAATTGATTTATTATGGATGATTGATTATCGTGGGTGAAGTGAAATGAGACAGATGGAATTTTTCAAATATTTGGATGTTTTTGATATTTTTGAAATGCTATAAGGCTTTTTTTTTTGGATTTTTGGGTTATTTAAATGTTTTTGTGTTTGTGTGTCTCGAGGGCTCATCAATGATGGCCTTGCCTACGTTTAAGTTCAGAGATGATATAGTTCAGAATAACAACTCAGTGCTCTATTTTGGGAATGCTGAATAACCTTGTCCTTTCAAACAATAAGCTTGGTGGCACCATTCCAGGTGAAAATTGTGGTGGATTCAAGAAAATAGCTTTGCCTGACTCTGTGTATTTACAACATTATGGGGTGTTAGATCTTTCATGGAATGCGTTGGTTGGCGGTATTCCTAAGCAGATTGGAGATTGCATTGCAATGGTTGAGTTATCTTTATAGGGAAACTTGCTTATTGGTCATGTTCCTCAACAAATTTTTCTTCTTGGAAATCTTACTTTGCTGGATATGTCTTTCAATCTTCTTAGTGGATCCATTTTACTTGAGTTTGCAAGACTTCAAAACCTCCAAGGCCTCGGTTTGTCTAATAACCAATTCACTGGTAGTATTCCAATCGAGTTGGGAAATATTTCAAGTCTTGTGAGTGGATGTTTATTGTGGGTGAAAGTGAAATGGGATGGATGATTTTGGGTTTTTTGAATGTTTTTGGTATTTTGAAATGTTTTGAGACTATTTGGGGATTTTTGAGATGTTTTACAAATGTTTTGATTTTTCAAAATTTCTAATGTTTTTGTGTTTTCTGAGAGTTTGACCAAGAACCTAACCTAAAGACTTATCCTAGGGGCCTCGAGGGCTGATCAAAGATTAGCCTTTCCTATGTTATACATGCAGAGACCACGTAGTTCAACTGACATAAACTCGTTTATTGATGAGATATGAACAAATGGGTTGTCAATTTATTATGATGGACATCTAAAGGGCCTAACCTAGGGGCCTCGGGCGCTGATCGAGGATCAACCTTGCCTACGTTATACATGTAGAAGCCTCATAGTTCGATATGATGACTATGTTTTTGACTTTTTCTATTTACGACATGTTTTTAGATTTTTGACATGTTTTGGATTTTTTTGGGTTTTTTAGTTTTATGAATGTTTGTGGATTTTTTTATTTTTTTATTTTAAGGAAGACTTCAAGAATATACACAAATATGATCCAATGTAGGTATAAGAACATGCCCCCAACATGATGCGATAGACTACTCTGATATAGGTAGGACAAATGGACCTTAGGAATATGCCAAGTAGTACTAGGAGGGAACATGATACTGATGTATGATCAAGCTATGATTAGGACTCGGATGGATGATGGAAGGATAAGTGGAATGTGATGGGTGAACGATGTAGAACAAGCTGAAGACACCGTGATGGATGGAAAGTGCTTATTTACACAAGGCACTTGATTGCTAGTTTTTCACCAAGGTACTTGCCCAAAGCGCCACTGAAGTGGTTTTCACTAGAGGACAATTTTTTTTCTTTACTATTTTCAATCCTTTTTTTTGATTTTTTTTGATTTTTTATATTTTTGATTTTTTTTGTATTTTGGATTTATACCTTGCAAGCTTAGGCATAAACCTTTTTGATATGGGAGCTATTAATGGACTCATGCAGAGGCTCACCTTCGGGTGTAGATAGCTAATATGCTCCTGATTTGTAACTTGTAGTGACGATAAAGGGTCCCAACCAATTTGGTTCAAATTTTCCCTTACTATCTAGATTTGGTACATTCTTCTGATTTTCTTTCAACACGAGCTCTCCAACTTGGAATGACCAAATCTTTATATTCTTATTATAGCTCCTTTTAAGATGGTTTTGACAGACCTGCAGGTGGTTCAAAGCATCCATGCATCGCTCATCCAGTAGTTCTAGCTCATTCAATTGTGACACCCGATATTATTCATCAGTAATGAGATTCTACAATGATATTCTTAAGGATGGGAGCTCGATCTTAATGGGAAGGATGGCTTCTGATCCGTAGACTAGGGAGAAATGGGTTGCACCTGTAGGCATGCAGAGACTCATTCGGTAGGCCCATAAGGTAGGATTCAATTATAGGTGTTAGTCATGACCAACTTCATTAACGATTTTCTTTAGGATTTTCAAGATGGTTTTATTGGTAGCCTCATCTTGGTCGTTACCTTGGGGGTAGTATGGGGTGGAGAAGTGATGCTCGATATTTGAGATAAGGGCTTGTGGAACACCATAACGAAAAATGAGGTAGTTCAAGATGAATAGGTCATGGGAATGGCTTGTCTGCTTTCCTATAATATAGGTCATGGGAATGGCTTCTACCCACTTTGTGAAGTATTCGGTGGTAGTGATAATGAACTTGTGTCCATTAGATGAGGTGGGTGAGATTTTGATGATGAGATCGAGCCCCCATTGTGAAAAGGGCTAAGGTGTTATAATTAGTTGGAGCTTCTAAGCTAGTGCATGGATGAGGTCCCCATGTTGTTGGCATTGCAAACATTTTTGGACATAGTCATGAGTTTCCCTCTCCATTGTAGGCTAGTAGTACCCAGTCCTCAACAGTTTCTTATCCAAGGTCATACCACTAGAATGCGAACCACAAATACCATCTTGTACCTTGGTTAAAGCAGTCAAAGCTTCCTCGGGGTTAAGGCATCTCAAAAGGGTTCCTTCAATAATTCTACGGTAAAGGGTGTCACCTAAGATAATGAAACATGATGACTTCTTAATAAAGGTTTTTTTGACGTTTGGGGTGATGTTAGCAGGGATGACTCTTATTTTTAGGTAGGTGTATATGTCATGGTACCAAGGATCACTGGGACTAATGATTTCACACATGAAATCAGAATCTGGTACCTCGAAAGCTGGTACGAGAAGCTACTCAACCAAGAATTCATGCTTAAGGACATTTCGTGGGATATCCAACAATGATTCAATTGTAGCCCTAACATCAACTGCTCTGTTGGTTACCCTCGGTATTTGATCAAATGTAATGTCGATAAAGAATTCGTTGAGATCCTCAACCAGTTTCTTGTACGAGGTAAGCTTGTCATCCTTTGTCTGGTTTTCATCATTGACCTGGTTGATAATTAACTATGAGTCTCTATAAACCTTAAGTACCATGATTTTCCACTATACTGCAATTCAGAGTCCTATGACTAGAGCCTCGTACTCTGCAATATTATTGGTGCATGGAAAAGATAGCTTATATGAATTCGAGATGCAATCTCCTTGTGGTGTGATGAAGAAGCCTCTTTCTCCAGACCCATGCTGAGTATATGACCCATCAAAGTATACCTTCCAATGATCTGCTACACCGAGATTGAAAATGGACTCCTCTAGAAACTTAGATACTAGGGTATTCTCTGAATATATAGGTGCTTCCACCAATTGATCTGTGATTACCTGTCCCTTGATAGCTTTCCATTCTACATAATCATTGTCATATTTTGTTAATATCATGACCCACTTATACATTCGCCCTGTGAATGTTGCCTTATAGAGTAGATATTTTAGGGGGTCTATCTTGGCGATGAGCTTTATCTGATGAGCCAACATGTAGTGTCTAAATTTTTGTGTGGAGAATACTACTGCTAAGCAAGCTTTCTCAATGAACATGTAGTTTAGCTCATGTCCCACCATGGTTCTATTGATATAGTAAATGGGTCTTTCCTTCCCTGTTTCATCATGCTGAGCTAGGAGAGCTCCAAGTGTTGTTGTCGTGGCTGATATGTAGAGTATCAATGGTTTGTTTTGGATAGGTGGAATGAGGACTGGCAGTGTCAGGAAGTATTCCTTGATTTTATTGAATGCTTGATCGCATTTCTCATCCCATTTGTATACTATCCCCTTGTGGAGTAGATGAGAATATGAGATGCTTTTTTCTGCTAACGGTGTTATGAATTTGCAAATGGATTGGAGCCTTCCTTGTAAACCCATTAACTGTTTTAGTGTTCTTGGCATTTCCATTTCAAGAATTGCTTTGACTTTGATAGGTTTTGTCTCGATTCCCCTCATTGATACAATATATCCTAGGAGCTTTCTTGATTGTACACCGAAGAAAAATTTCTTAGGATTGAGTCTAACCTTATATTCTTTGAGTTTGTCAGTGATGGAGCCTAGTTCTGCTATGTGGTCTCGATGCTTCCTTGATTTGGCCAATATGTCATCTACATAATCCTCTACAAATTTGTGGATCATGTCATGAAAAATTAGCCATAACCCTTTGGTATTTAGCTCCAACATTCTTTAGCCCAAATGGCATCATGTTCCAATAGTAAGCCCCCCACGGACAAGTGAAAGTTGTCTTATGTTGATCATCCTTTGCTATCATAATCTGATTGTACCCTAAAAATCCATCTATCAATGATAGCATCTTGTGCCTTACTATTAGATCTACAATCATTTCTATGTTGGGAAGATGAAAATCATCCTTAGGGAACGCTTTGTTTAGGTCCTTGAAGTCTGTGCAAATACGGATTCCCCTAGTGGGCTTAGAAATAGGTACAAGGTTGGAAACCCATTTAGGATAGTTAATAGGTCATATGAAGCCAACATCCAGGAGTTTTTGCAACTCAAGTTTGACCAACAATGCGATCTGTGGATGCATCTTTCTTAATTTTTGTCTTATTGGTTTTGCCTCTAGATAGATTGCTAGATGATTGACTACTACCTTTGGATCAAGACCGAGCATGTCAGCATAGATCCATGCAAAATTTTCTTTCCTTGCTTTCAGAAATGCAACTAGAATTTCTTGTTTCTTGGTCAAAAGTGACTCTGCATAGAAAGTGATGTGTGGTCTCTTCAGTTCCCAAATTGACTAGGTTGCATTTTTTTGCCAGTGTTGCTGATTTTTCTTGATGGATGGCACTAAGGAGAAGATTGAATCCCTCATCCTTTGGCGCCTTAGAGAGGTTTTCACCATCAGATACATCCTTTTTTTTTACTATTTTTGGTTCAAAAAGTTCCATAGCGTAGTTTTCACTTAGAGACCTAGATATTACTCTTAGATTTTCTATTTTGCGACTAAGCAATTCAATCGTTTCCCTGTAATATGTGTGTGTGCCCAGCTCAATATCAAAACCTGCTTTGTGATCTACATATGGTAGAGTATCCCTTAGCCCCATGAATTCTAAGAGAGCCTCATCATTTTTGAATGTGTCTAAGATTGGTGGTCCTCATTGGTCACAGTCTATCAGTTGGGGGTACACAAGCTTTAGTTCAGTGGTTCGATTATTTAGCTCGAAAGACATGGTAGAGATCATAAAAAGGGAGGAATCCTCAAATAACATGGGTAAATCAGAGATGGAATCCTTGTCACACACGTTAGTTATATCAAAGGTATAGTTGTCTAGAGGTAGACCTATAGATATTGGTAATTGAGGAGGATCTTTGACTTTTTTAAGAGGGGTACATTTTCCAAGAATGGTTATTTTCCTAGGGGTACATCCAAGACCAAGATTCTTTAAACTCTTCTCAAGATCAATGGGTTCTAGCAGGCCATTGTCATTTTTCTTGAGCTTTTCATTTTTTTTCTAGCCCCATCCGCACATTAACTGTAGTCCTTTGTTATTATCTTCCATGGGAAGATCAGGTACGGGTCTTTCATCTTGATACAACAGGCTTGATACATCTTTCTCGTCTACTACCTCTTTGCTTAGGTCTCCCCATTTTCTAAAGGTGGTAGGTTCCGCTTTTAAGGTATGAGATGTGTTGATTGGATGTGGTTTCCCATGAGATATAGGAGATTAAGGTAACTCTCCTATCACAAAGGCACTCTTTCATTCTATAGTCTCCACACCCATTATCTTGGATCATAACCTTAATATTCAGGATGTCTTGAATGGGAGGTGTCTTTGTCTCAAAAGTGGAGGCTAGGGTGGATGGGTCTATAGAAGGAGATTTGGGTCCCTCATCATTCTTCAGGACTTGGGGGATCTTATAATACCCGGCCTCCATATTTTTTCAATAATAGAATGGTTCAGGGTTGCCATGGATCATGACTTCTTGGTTCTAATAAAGGAATTTCACACATTGATGGAATGTGGATGCGACAACTTGCATCCTATGGATCCATGGGCGCCCTAGGAGAATATTATATGGGAGTTCAAGGTCAAAGACTTGATAAGTAGTCTCCATGATTGTTGGCCCTACTTGGATAGGGAGTTGAATGGTGCCTTGAGACACCCGTTCTTGATCATCATAGGCTTTGATTGTGATACATTTCCCCTTTTTGATGACATCTTCTAAGAATCCCAGATTCTTTATCAACTTCAAAGTACAAATATTTAAACCCGCACTTCCATCCACCAAGACTCATTTGATTTTTTTCTTGTGGATTAGGACTTCAAGATGGAGTGAATGGTTGTGAGATGGTTGGGTTGAAAGATCATGCTCAAAAAACATGAGATGCAGTGTGGTGATAAGTCCAACCATAGCTTGGAATTGGTCAACATTAAGATCTGTGGGGATGAAAGATGCAGCTTATGCCTTTTCTAGGATATCCCTGTGTGTGGATGAGATTTTTAGCAACTCCATGATGGAGATCTAGGTGGGGGTCCTTTTTAGTTGATCTAGGACGTTATAACCATTAGGGATTGACTTAATTTGGATTCACGGTGGGTGCTTTGGGTGGTGGTGAAGGTCCTGGAATGGTAATTCTGCTGCTACGTGTGGTAACTCCACACTCGGCTCTAGATCCTTTGATATTAACAACTGTGACCCATTCATCCAAGGATGCAACAACATGGTCATAAACATGGTTGACATTGTTGTAACTCTTTCCTTTACCATTGTTGTTTCCTTTATTGTTATCTGGCATCGGATTCGTGTATATTTTAAGATCTTGATTCCTAGCTGGTTGTTCAATGGTTATGGTATTATTATCAATGAGATCTTGGATTAGATTCTTGACTGTCATACAACTGGATGTCGTGTGTTCCTTTCTATTTTGTGAAATTTGCAGAGATGTTTCTCATTATACCATGGTGGTTTAACTTGAGGCTCTTGATAATTTTCATAAACAAGGATTTTGATGAGATTTGCTTGTACCAGCTATTGCATGATAGGTTCGATTGGTTCCCCAAGTGGTGTGTATTTTTTATTAGGGGGATATATGTTCCTTGGGAGTGGTCCCCCTTGAGCATTTAGGTTGTTGACAGTTTGATTGTTGGGTTGTTGTTGTGATGATGGGTTGATTTGTGGGTTGTTTTGGGTATTAATTTGTGGTTGTTGGTACGTTTGTTGTTGTGTATTTTGTCTTGGGGCATTGATAACAAATTTGGTGTCAACAACACCATCATTGGTGAAATTTTTGTTCTTTTCCTACGTGCAAGGTTTGTCATTGTAACTTGTTGATGGTCGATTGTCTTGGTATGTGCGTGGGCCCCCTTGTGCTATAAGGGCTCTTTCAATGTTGAGTGCTTTGGGAATCAATTGGTCATAGGTTGTTATGCATTTCATTTTCAAGTGAAAGGACAAGGTCCCTTCAAGGTTGTAAATGATAGTCCCATTTTTTTGTTCTTCAGGCATAGCCCATTTGCTCCTATTGGCCTTGGATCACCATCATTGCAAGAAGGTTGCAAATTTTTCCCCCTTGGCTTGTTTTAGGTAGGATAATTCTTCCAAGCTCACGTCCATGCCTATGTTAAATGAATAATTTTGTATGAATAAGTCCACAATTTCTTGGAAATTTTTAATTATGGGGGGAAGGCAGGAGAACCATTCCATTGCCGGACCATCCAAACTTTGAGGGAAAATTTACATCAGATAGGAATCGCCATATACAACTTCCATACAATGTACGTGGAATTCCCTAATGTGATCTTCAAGATTGCTAGTCCCACGATATTTGTCAACTTTTGGTATCTCGAACCCTTGTGGTAATGGAACCATCACAATGCTTTTGTCAAATGGATAGGGACACAAATTCGCTTGTTATTTCATTGTCTTTCTTGATTGCATGTCTAGCACTTGTTGCGAGAGAAATTTAACTTGTGCGAACAAGTTATTTTGTGGATCATGTGGTGGGATGTATGTGTTTTGGGGTAGTATAGTTGCTTGGGTGACGGGTGGGATGACTTGTGTATTAAGTTGTGTTTTCATGAGAGGTTGTTGTAAGTTTTGTTGTGCAAGCAACGCTTGTTGGTATGCTTGTAATTGTTGTTGTGCCAACAACGCTTGTTGGTCCTATTGTTGTTGAGCTATCAATGCTTGTTGTTCTGTGTGCTATTGCAAGGCTTGTTGATAGGATTGTTGTAGAAAGGCTTATGCTTGGGCTTGTTGTGCTTGGTATTGAGCTTGAGCTTGTGCTTGACCTTGAGCTTGTTGAGTGGCTTGTGTAGATTGAGTGGCTTCTGCAGCCTATGCGGCTTGTGTGGCTTGAGCGGCCCGTTGCTATTGCAGTAAAGATTGTGCTTGTGCTTGGGCAGCCTACTATGCTTGTTGTGCAGCTTGTTATGCTTGTGCGGATTGTGCAGCTTGTGCAACTTGTTGTGCAACTTGTGTGGATTGTGCAACTTGTGTGGTTCATTGAGCTTGGAATTGTTGAAGTTCCTTTTGATAGGCTTGTTGGGTTGCTTGAAATGTGATGCTGTATTGATTTTCCATGTTTGGATTTGGTGGTGGAGGTGGAGGATTTGGAATGGTGTGGGATGGTGTGATAATATTTTGTTGAGGTGGTTGTGGAGGTGCTTGTTAAGTGGTGATAAGGGGTTGTGTGGTAGATGGTGTGGTTTATGTGTAAGGTCCTTGGGAGACCATGTTTTGGAGAGTTTGAGGTGTTGTAGATGGAATGGTGATTGGTTGAGATGTTTGGATTGGTACCACTTGGTGTTGCGATATCAGTGGCATGCTAAGAGGATTTGGTATGACCGATGTGTTTATTTGATTCACGATTGGTGGATTGATTTGACTTGATTGGTTTTGGATTGGTAAAGGGGGTTTCCCTAAACCTTGATTTGGTGTGGATGTTGATGTCAAAAGAGGAAACGATGGGAATATTGGAGGTGTGTTTCCTTGCAAAAGTGGTTATGATGCATCAAAAGTTCCCCCTTGTCCAAATAAACCCACTTGTCCTTGTGATATCATTGGGAGAAATACTTGTGTATCAAGAGAATTTGTCAGTGATGCAGTGAAGGTGGATGAATTGTTGGTGTCATGGAAAATGAGTGGGACATATAGATGTTTTGGGTCTTGCGGGACGATGTTTGGCATACCCAATATGGTGTTTGCATCCAAGTTTTGGTTGTTTACAAGGGGATGTGTTTGAAGAGCTTGGGGCAATGAAATCCCCTTGATGATCATGGGTTGACTTGGAATGTGAGAAGATGTTGGTTGCATGATAGGTTGGATGATGTTTTGGAAGGAAGGTGTGAATGATACTAGTGGCGTATTCCCAAGAGGTTGTTCCATAATAGTGCTCACATAATAATTAAAAGGGAGTTTAGACCCTTCCTTTGCTAATGCTAACATGCATTGTGAAGGATTGAGTCTTATCATTGTGTTGAGAATATTGTGGTTTTTAGGATTTTGGACTAGCTCCATGATTTCATCTTGGAACATCCCTTGGTAATTGTTGGTGGCATCCTCCACTTGGCAACCTCCCTCTTGAAGATCTTGTGGTAATCGAGGAAGGTTAAGTTGGGGGTTGTTAGATCCTATGGGGTTGAATTTATATGTAGTTTGACTCAAGTAACTTGAAGTGGATGTTTCTTTGTTTTGTTCCATGCTCTTCTTGTGTTGTGATCTAGTTTGAACCATAAAATAAGGATCAACTTCTAGGAATATGGGAGGTAAATCTCTAACACTCTTGGTTGATCTAAACTTTAGGTACAAAAAAGAAAGTCTAGGATGTTTAAGGATCGAATGATGGTGAAGGATGAATGATATGGATGTTTGAACTTTTAAGATACTTGGAGGAATACTGAACTTTAGGACTTTTGGATTTAGTTTAGATTTGTTTTGATATGATTTTGGATGAACTTATAAACCCCAAGATGTTAGATGTTATCTTGGGATGAACTTGTCCATAAGGATGATAATTTAACTAAATGTATGAGGGAGGATTCATCCACACACACTTAGTCAAACAAAGTGATTTTGATGTTGATTTGAAAGATTTACCAAAATTCTAGTATGAATGATTTTTCCAAGGTTCTAAAAGTTGTTTGTGAAATGGGATTTGATTGATGTTTGGGATGGATGAAGGTGTTGATTTGATCCTAGATGAACCTAGAGAGACGTTGTTTTACAAGATCAAGGTTTTGAAGAACATGCTACACCTCTAAAACTTTGAGCCCTATAATGTGAGAAATTCAGAACGTTGGAAAAGAACTGGATTTTGACAGTAATAGAAGGAATACAAGTTTGTATTATTTATTGAAGCATGTTTGTATAAGTTGTAGACCAATCTATCTCTGACTTCGTAAAGTGTTGAAAGATGTTTCTTGAAAGCCTTCAGACTAAGATGCTTATGACGATTGATAGACTTTGGTTTTGGGATTTTTAGTTTGTGGGGAATCATTTGAACAAACACATATGTGGGATTCAATTGTCTTTTCTTGATTAAATGGATTCTTTTTACCACATCAACACTTCTTGCTTAGCTTTCAAACTGAATGTCTATGTCTCAACTCCTTTTCATTCCACAAGGTCCATTATGTGAAAATCAAAGAATCAAGGGAATAGTTTTCCTAGGTTGACTTTAGAAAGAACAAATTGAGATATGGGCCCAAATATTTAGAAGCCTCTAAGGATAGAATCCCTAGGACAAGCAGTAATATTTGGACTCTTCAAGGATATTTATTCTTCCAAAGGGTTTGAAATTTTGATAATTTATGGAATGTTTGTTTCAAATTTTGAGATCCAATTAATGTATTAAACTGACTCATAGATCATACAATCCTAGGATAGAAATGGCTATATTTGTTGAGTCTCCACTCGGATTTCTCCAAACACTAAACAAAGCGAACAATTAGAGATTTGGAAACATTGGCTCCCCTCCACATCACACACTTCTTGGGACCACCAAATCTCAAAATCCTAAAGATCCGGAGACCTTAAGTATTTTTTCTGTTTCTACTATTGAATAGTACAGATGTGAAGCGACTTCAGAATGACCGTTCTTGAACCAACAAATATTTAAGGATTTTTGGCCTTCTAAACAAAGGGTTGTATTAAGGACATTTGGTTCAGGGGAAACTATGATAAAATCCCTCAAGAGGTCTCCCAACCCTTAGAACAAGGGCTTTACGCATCATAAAGATACTGGGGGAGAGCTATCATGCATCACTCCTGTTGATTGCAAACTTTCCTTGCAACCACAAATTTGTATAGCAATTTAGAAGAGCTTGGCTTTAGCTCGTGACCATTTGGGTCATTCCCTTGGGGTGAGTAATTTTTCCCACCAAGGCAGGCCCTCTAAAGATAAACAATAGCAAAGAAGTACATTTGTAGTTTGACTGCCTAAAGCACTTAGGAGGGAACACACACAATTCCTTTCCTTCACACTCACATGATTGTTCAATTTTAAATCCAAATTGAAATGTGTAGGTGATTTTAGACAACTAATGTCAAAAGAATGCTATTGATTCTCAAGATCGCCGAGTGGCGTGAGAGAAGTGCATATGCATTAAAATGACACAAATTGAAAAAAATCACAAGACAAATGAAAGCACAAGTTCTTTTTAAACCCAAAGTAAATATGAGTTCGTTTTAAAGCACCAAGCTTAAAGATGAGTTTGTCTTGTTCAAATTTAGCCAAAAATCAAAGCCTACTAAGTTCCTAATGTTTAATTTTATTCCAACTTTGACAAAGCTTGTGTTGTTTGTTAATTTTAAGCCCAAAAGATGAAGTGAGTTGTCCTAAAACAAAAAATGAAAGCGGGAAACAAATGCTCTACAATATTACAATAAGCATTTAAAAATGTTTTTGTCAAGTTCCCGTTCAATTCTCCAACTCAAACCTGCTTGCCTTTGCTTAATGCCCAATTCTAATGCCAACCCCCTGCAAACAGTACAAAGTTATCACAAATAAGATTTATTTCAAGGAATCAAGATAAATAACAGTTGATAATCATAAATAAACATAAAACATAAGCTACGCCAAGATAGATAATAGTTGGTGTAGATGACCTTTCTGTTACTTCTTGTATCCACTATACCATAACCTTCCTAAATACAAAATTAGCGATACAAAATTGGAACTTCAAAATCCTTTGACAATGACATCATCACTAATAACAAAATTTATTTCCACACTAAAAAGCACTTTGGTATTCTTTGATATTATCTATGGCAGCAGATTCCATACAAAGCTTGTAAATACATAGAATCAAATTCGAAACTTTAAATTTGTTCATGGTTCAAGGACCAAAAGTCAGTAAAGAAAAGAAAAAATATGCTTGCATTCCTTTGTTATCAAGCATATTAAAATCCAATATGAAGTTTATCAATAGGAAGAAAAAATGAGTATGAATGGTCAACCAAACTGCAAAGTCATGTGAATTGGTCTCAAGATGCCAAACTTTGAGATAGGAAACTTTTAGAGCATACTCCAAACTCAGAGATCTAGAATCTTGGGCTTTAGAAATAAAAGCTATATTGTGTACAAATCCTCACTCGGGGGTCTAAACCCCAATGAAAACTACCATTTTGCTCACAAAATCTCAAATCCTTCTAATGACTTGAACTTTTGGATTTAAAATGCATATTGATTGAATGTTAACTCTCCAAAAGCTTTACATCTTGGAAAAATTAGTTTGTTAACCCCGAACCATGAGATTATTTCAATTCAGATGTTCAAAGCAAATGTGCACCATTATAATATGTGCTTTGGATCCAGAATCCACGATGTCAAAAATTTCAGACTTTGAATGTATCTTACATAAGAGATACGCCAAGATTGGTCACATAATCTGGCATGCCAATGTGCTCAGTAACTTCGAACATCTCTCATGCGTGGTTAAATGGGAGCTTTGAACTCAAGGTTCAGAAATTCACCGAAGCATAGACATGGCGCATAAATTGTATGACAGAATTCTTTTACAATGTGAGGCTAAGGAAAATCCTCAAGACATAATAGATAGAGAACATTATTAAAGACTTTAAGGCCATGAAATTGATAGACAGAGGAAAATACAGGCTATGAAAATAGAGAAGACGCCCAAGTAGAGATAAAATATGCTTGCTCTTAAGTTGCAACGTATTTATCTATATGTAGAAAGTCATTATGTTATAATATCACCCATCTTTGCAAGAGACATAAAGCATCAACAAACAGATATGTGGTGCACCAAATCTCGCATGGAATCTATGGGTTTGTTTTTATCTAGTTTACCTTGGTATATAAAAAAAAGAAACTTAAATACAAGGCAGTTATATTTTGAACTATGGAAATGAGTTGTAAAGCAACCTGTTGAACACAATCATATAGACTATATTCAATCATATTCAAGATTGTAGCAGATTGGAATAAACATTGTTCTTTCAACGATAATAACAACGTTAGCATAAACAAAGCTCTGAACAAGATTGGATTCAAAAAGCTCTCCTAGCGCCATATGTAAGCACTAAACCTACGTTTGTTAAATTTTGACAAACATTATCATATAAGTCAAATTAAACAAACCAAATCAAGCACTCCTATTAGATATTGAATCATGCTAAATATGCCAAACAAGACACTAAATATCAAAGTTAAATAAAAGCATATAAAAGCATGTGCAAACATATCCCATAGTGGGAGTGGTGCTCCTTTGATGTGAAAATGATTCCCTTTCCCACCCCCTTGATAAGTTTTCCAAAATGATGAACAAGCAAAGATGAATGATGAAGATGACGTGCAAGATGAATGTGTGTATAGTGTAAATGCATAAGATTGTGGATGATTTTCAAATAGAAGTGGCTTCTATTTATAGGTTGAAGGATTGAAGAATGGAGAGATGGAAGGAATGTGGGACTAAAAGAGAGCTAGTGAGATTGGGACATTTGTCTCAATGCTAATGGGTGAGGATTGATCACACTTTGCATATGTTTGAGATGTAAGAGGCACTAAATGCATGTTTGAGAGGCATGGAATGCATGTGGTTGAATTGTTTTGGAGGGAAATTGTTTGAGGTTAGAAAGTCAAATAAAGGGAGTCAATGAAGGAATATTCCCCAGAATATGCTTTTGAGAGGGAAAATAAGATAATTAAAGTTAATTAAAAGAATTGATTTTTATGTGCAAGTGGGTTAGTTAATTAGGGGTTGATTTAACTCTTGGGGAGTTAAAAGCTAGAGAATTCATTAATGAGGATTAGAAGGTGATTAAAGTTAATTAATTTAGAATTTAATTAACTTTGAGTGGGTTAGTGAATTTGATTTAAATCATTTGATTTATTTAATCAAATAAGAGGACTTTGGGGATTTAATTAAACAAATTGATTTATTTAATTAAATAAGAGGACTTTGAGGATTTTAATTAAATAAATTGATTTATTTAATTAAACATTATTAGTGAATTAATCTAATAAATTACTTCATTTGATTAATAGAGGAAATGATGTTAATTGATCGTAATTAGATGCATGATGCCAATTAAGATTATTTGCACATGTCTACATTAGTTAAACTCTTTATTCTATTACCTGTGTGTAGGTTTGTGTAATTCCACTGGCACTAGGAGGTGTTCCCATGGAACCTCCAATATTAGCCTATTCAATATCCAAAATCACATATTAGAATATCATTCATAAAACAATGCTATTAACATGTAAAAAATTTATAATTGTTTACTAGTTACATACTTCAACGGTAGATGCAGTGGAGTAATAAGCGGGTGTAGGGCTAGTGTATCCAGTATCAATATTGTGACCCTAAAATTTTATTAAAATCATAAAACTAAACTACTTAAACTTGCATTTCAAAATTGAAATTTAATAAATTAAATTCAATGAACATGCTAACATCTACCCGAGTATCGATGCCATAGGCCTCATTCAAAATGTCAATTGCCCTCGCCATCTCTATAGCTGCAAACGTATCCTATGTAGAAGCCTCTTGAGTGTCAATGGGGTTATATGAACAAGTCACCCCACAAGCCTGACACAAATGGGATCTAAGCCCACCACTCAAAGAGCCCCCTCGATGGCGCTGTAGTATAAGGTTGGCATGCTGGATGATACTTTGGGTCAAAGAGCTGATGGCCTGCAAAGTCTCTACCTTGACACTCTCCTTCACGATGGAAGGGATAATAATGTGATCATGAGGCAGCCTAGCGAGAGGTCATCTCGCTTGCCACCTAATATCTTGATGTGCACCGGGTCTATCTTGAGCCAACCCCCCACCTCTCCCCTAGAAGTCCCTCATATCAAAATAATTTGGTATTTTGTTTAAGATGAACTCATAGTATAGTTTCCTCAAAAAATATTGTGGGACTTCACAATTGTTGCATGGTGGGTAATAAAAAACCATGAACCACCTATCCCAAAAAAGGTCCTAATCTATTGGTAGTGGCACCAATGGATAGGAAACCTCTTTGCATTGAGGGTAAGATTTGCATTTGTGCATGGTTTAGTGAATAATGAGCACAAATCTAATTTTGTAATTTTTAGATCTTTTACATCTTTATATGATAATTTATCCTGGTAATAATCCCTAGTTTCCTGTCTCCTATCTTGCCAACCAATTAATTGTTTGTTGATTGAATTTACATGTTTTAACATTTCTTTGAGTGAAGTTGCAAGGGTCTTTCTTTCCATGGTTGAACCATTTGGATTGTTCAACCTCGTGATTAACTCAATTTTTTTTTTATTGTTTTCAATTTCACTCATTAAATTTTGATGAGTCCTAGGAGGATGTTGAGGGATTGGTGGAGGAGATTGTTGTTGTGGTTGTTGAACTTGAGGATTATGTTGTTGTTGTTATTGTTGTGCTTGTTGAGGATTTTGTTCATCATGTTATTGTTGTACTTGTTGAGGATTTTGTTCCTCTTGTTGTTGTGCTTGTTGAGGATTTTGAGGAGGGTTTGCAGGTTCATTAACATCTCCTACAAATTCAAAAAATAAATATCAAAAACAACCTAAAACTAACAGATTCACAACAAAAAACAAACAATCCTTACCTCTCAGACCTCCTTGTCGATGTGGCAACATCTTGGCGATGAAACAACAACAATTTGGTGAAAAAACTTGCTAGATGGCTCCTCCTAGAACACAAGTGCGAAAATGAAGGGTTTTGGCTATGGGTAGAAAAAAACATAGTCACAATGAAAATGATTTTGAATTCCCTTTTTTTCTTTTAATACCTCATAACGCGAGCACATTATAATGCACTCGTGTTATAGGCTCGTTGTGGCCGAGCCTTAGGCTTGACACACCAAGCCATAATGCGAGCGCGTTATGAGCTTTCAAAACTTTTTTTAACATTTGGCCACAAATTGGCCCCCCATCTTTTTGCACCCGCCCCAATACAAACTTACAAAATTCCAAATTAGTTTTCTATCTACCACATTCAAAGCAACCTTATATAAAAACATAATAAAACTCACAAACTAGAGAGGTGACATTTTGTTAATTATAAAAGCCCCCCATCATGTAAGATAAAGGTACCACACCAGTATAGAGGAGGGAAAGAAAGTGCCATGTTTTCGAGAATCATTAAGTCAACATGGGGGAAATGCTAGAGAGATAAGGGTGTCAACTGGGAAAATGGACCAAGAAACCAAATGATAGGTAACTCCAAGAAATAAAACTAGAAAAATAGGGATAATCAACCTTATCCAACCTCATTAGATCAGTGTACAATGAGAAAAAAAAGAAACTCTCTTGATATTACAATTGCAAACATGGTTGAACCTTATAACAAGAGAAAAAGTAAGGGAAATTACCCACTTCTTTGTCATTCTTGATCATAATATAAAAGTGAGATAAAGTTTTATCTTATGAAAAGCCATTGCCAACATGCATACATAGGAGTTGTTGAGTTCATGAAGATTTAGATCAATGAACCAATCTCCAACTTCATTGCCTTCTCACCAACCATGCTTTAAATGGACATCGTGGAGTTTACTTATTAACCTTTTGGCTTTCTCAATAAAGCTACATGGATCCTCTAGTGACAAATATGTTTATGTTGCAAAATGTTGATAACAATGTGAGTCACCTACAACAATTAAGTTCAAAATATCCAAATTGAATACTTGAATGCTAGGATGAGCCCTTCGGCTTCATTATGCTATTCGAGATGAGACCCCTAAAGAGGGTACCCAAGGTAATCACCATACCTTCAAGATTTCTAATGAGAATTTTGGTCTTGAGTGATTTTGGATTTTTATTGGAGGTCCTATTAAAATTTCACTCTAATCTACTTGGTGAGTGGATGACACCAATGTTCTATTACACTTTTTTCTCTAGGTTTGGGAAAAGAGATCAACATAATTTCTAATTATAAATTATTTTTTAGAATAAAAATCTCAAAAGGATTATCCTCTTTAGATTTAGAGATGTTAAATGAAATGTTGTATCAAGAGCAAGTGTGCTATCCCTAAAAAATATTTATGCTAAAATTTCTTAAATCTAGGTTGCAACTATATATTTTAAATGATATGTTTTGATATCATTATAATGTCTTGATTTAAAACAATAATACAAAATTTATTCTTAACCTTCCAAAAATAATTAATATTTGGATAAAAAATTTATCAACCCTATTATTCACTCAAATATTAGACAAATAAGATTAAAATTATTGTTTATGCATTAACAATATCAATACATTCCAAACAACAAATGAAAAAAATAACTCCCCATCTTATTATAATGAACAACAAATAACAAGTGTAAATCATTCCATTTCTTATTACAATAATTATTGTATTACATTTAAATAATGTTACAATATTAGTAACTACAATAGTAGATCATACCAACAATTATGACAAATTGGATCAATATAATGTGGTTGGAGTTTGCATCTAATGAAGCTCAAATACAAACTCTATATGTAATTTCCCCAATGTCCTCTAAAATCACAAGGGTTTTCATCCTAGGATCCCCTTGAGATAGTTAGTTAACCCTTTGATGAAGAGCATCACCAATCTTCTCTCTATGTCTAGCACCATCATTGATAGCTTCCGAAACTTTGTTACATAGTTCTCCACTAAACCACACTATTTGAGTAGGGACAAATATTTGAAATAAACTTCAAGACCATTTCAATCAAACCTCTTAATCAAAATTTTATAGAATTAATCATATGAAGTGATTAA
Organism: Sequoia sempervirens; assembly: GCA_007258455.2. Taxonomy (NCBI): domain Eukaryota; kingdom Viridiplantae; phylum Streptophyta; class Pinopsida; order Cupressales; family Cupressaceae; genus Sequoia; species Sequoia sempervirens. The sequence continues at coordinate 40,929 of VDFB02275779.1, forward strand.
CCCATGACCTTGAGTGATTAGATTGTGGTGCCACCACTCATGTGTAATATCCTTCAAATGCAAGATGGAAAAATTGATTTATTCATCTTTGGTCATCAATCTGAGGGACATGTATGTGTGTAGCTTTTGTACCCATGCATGATCTAAGCATCTATTAGATCCATCATAGGGAGAGAGTGTCAACTATTCTTAAGCTTTCTACACATATCTCTGAAATAATTGTAGCCTTGGGTTTGTAACCATTTTGAGACTTCTTCATATTCATATAATTAGGGAGTAACATTTCACTTCAGATAGCCTCAAGTGGAGTTATGCATTCTACATGGCAAGCCCTAGTATCGTCAAATAGTGATATATAGGCTTCAAGCTCTAGAACCTCCACCTCCTTATTTTGAAAAGTAGGTATGATTGGTCGTATAGCTAAAACAAGAATAGTCCTTTATGTGTGGCTTTTTATGACATTCAAATTATTATCCTAAAAATAGCTTTCTTCACCTATTGGTTATCTATGAATATTCATATTACTATCCATCTTGTGAAGCAACTATTTCATCATATCAATCTTTATTTTGGTCCAACCCTCTGGGTTGTCATTTGAATTCATTCTCCTCTCTTTTTTCCATATTTCTATGCTCTGCAACTAGAAGATGATTGATTCTCTACACCCTAAAAACTAACTCTATTTCTTGATCTCTCTCAAATGATATTTGGTTTCTCTGTCACTATACTACATAAAACTAAAACATGCAAATTTGAACTATGAACACACAAGCTAGCAAGATCACTATATCTAATATTTATGCTAAAATTATTTAAATCCCCTACAACTATATATTTTAAGTGATATGCTCTATCACTGTAATGTCTCCAACCAAAATAAAAATGCAAATATAATTCTTAACCTTCCAAAAAAAAACTTATTATTTGGATATAAACACTATCAACCCTAGTATTCACTCAAACCTTAGACAAATCAAATTAAAATTATTATTTATGCATCAACAATATCATTATATTTCAAACAAAAAATAAAATAAAAAATTCTTGATCTTCTTATTATAATGAACAAAAAATAATACGCGTAAATCTTGATCTCTTTCTTATTACAATAACAATTGCATTGCATTCAAATGATTCTACAATATCAATAAGTACAACAATAATTCATTACAATAGAAATGACAAATTAAATCAATAAAAAGCAAGAGGAGACCATGTCTAATGAGATATGGTTTTCATGTTAGGGTTCCCATGCTTGAACATAAGTTCTCAAAATAGATTATGAAAGGATTTTGGTTAAGTGTAGATGATAATCTCAAATGAAAATGTTAGCTCTTTTATATCCTCCACATATAGAATAGGTTGGCCACCATGTACACCTACAACTTTAGAATTGAACGATGATCATGGGTGGGAAAGATTCCACTTTTAAAGTAATGGTGCCAAAAATAGACTATGGGAAATAATATGACACATGTTGGGAAGTTAGGACATCGTTATAGTTTCATTTCAAATTCAAATGGTTATAGTTTCTACTTATTTATTGTTCATATTAAAACAATTGTTATATGATAGTTAAATAAAAATATTAACAATTTTTAGCATGTGGATATTTTCTTTCCTACTAATTTTTAAGTAATTCCAAATTTGAAAGTTGATTATTTTACATATTATTTCATATTTTATTAGTTTAATTGGGGCGATGAGAACACAATTTTGTTCAATAATCTAGACTCTTAAACACAATTCTTGATTAGTTACAAAGAGATTGAATGAGATTACTTGCCTAACAATTGTAACTTCTAAACTATGGTTTTTTATTTCTATTATTTTTCTTAATTATTTCATTTTTGTTAGCTTGATGATCCTTATTTTTATAAATTGATTTTTATTATATCAAATACTTCCCTATGTACTAGTGCCTAGAGTAAATGTAGAAAGTAATAGGTAGACAAGTTTTTATCCTATGCAAATAAATTCCACAAACTCCATTTAAGAATTAATCATTATTTCAACAATTTTTTTCTTGATTGCAAAATATGATATTGGTATCATAATATTTTCTAGCCTATAAAAAATACTTTCAAGTACATAAAAATATATTAGTGTTCTAAGGTAAGTGTCATCAACATGATATATGTTAAACTTATGGAAGTAAAATCTATCAAAATCATGATATGTCTCAACTAATTGAACTATTTACCAAATACCATTATAAGATGACAAATTATTTTTAAATTCGTCCCTAAAAATTTTAGGTACTATTATTGGAATGCCTATTTTTTTCCACGTGCAAATTTAAATGGTAGAACTTTAATTTTCATTAATGCATCAATCAATTGATAGTTATTCTAAGTTAATCAATGCTAACACCTATTGCGAATTGTTATACTATCTAATAGTTATAAAATAATCAATAATCTTCACAATTGTTATCATTGTGTAGGATAATTAAATTTTTATGATATGTATTCTATTGAAAATGGACAAGCTTCAAAGAGAGGGAAACAAGCTTCACTTGCAATGAAAATATGGAAACAAGATTCATCAGTAAGAAAATATAGAAGCAAGCTCCACTAATAAAGAAAGTAAAGATTGATAGTTTTTAGTCCAAACCATCTTTTCCATCTCTCAATGAGTGTCACCCACTACCATTTGATGGTGACACTAAACAATCAATTAACAAATCATTTATAGAACTAAATGCCCCCTAAATGCCATCCTAGTGTATTTTATGGTGTTTCTCCAAATAAAATTTAAAGAAATTTGGGTATTGTATTGGTTTGTGAAGCAAGAGAGAGATTGAGAGATATGATGGGTTTGTAGTTTGAGTGTTGGAATAAGAAGCACATACATTTCCAACGCACAATGGTTATTTACAAAGATTTTGTGCTTGAAAGAATAGGAATGACAAAACTAATGGAATATTAGGGCCCCATACAAAATGATACACGAACCCTTTCTTCATTTAACTTCTAGCTTGATAGTTTTAAATATTTTAAAAAATCAAGAATTGTTTGCAAAGACAACATTCTACTAAAAATACATAAAATATTACAAGAAAAACATGAACAACAAAGCAAAGGAAGGCAGGCCAATCTTTAGTGAATCTCCATGAGATCAAGAAGTCTTCACTTAAGATGAATAGTTTGGAGTAGGAGGTGGTGGAGATCCCCAGGAATCTGGCCTAGTGGCTGGTTGTTTTGTGGTTTTTTGTCAGTTTTTTGCTTTGCTGCCCTGGTTTCCACTGTTTCTTTCTTTGTGGGCAGCCTTTTTGTTTTTGTTTGGGCCTGTTAATGTTCTATTTGTTGCTATCTTACTGTTAAGGGTTTCGAGATCCCTTTAAAACCTGTTTGTTCCATAATCAAAAAACATGAGCAACAAAGCTCCTAAATCTTCATCATGCATTCGTTGTAATATGTCTTTCATATTTATAAAAAAGGATGAAAGACATATAATGAGAATAAGGAGAAACAAACTAGCCTTTATCTTTAAAGATTTACTATATATTCATCCTATTCTATGACCAATAAAAAACAATTAATTTTACGAAAAGTGGATAGCAAAAATAAGTGACTCTTCACATTTAATGAGTTTAACATTTGGTGTATAAATTCTAATGTAAATACATTTGAAGTACTTGTGGATTTGTGTGATTTTGGGGACGCTTCAATTAAAAGTAAGGAACTTATATTTGAGAGGGGTTGAAAAGATTATCCATTCACAGTCCCTTTCCTAATATATTTAATAATCATTGCATTAAGTAAATAAGATTCTATTTGCACTTGCTCTCCTATAAAATAATTGTCAGTAGAAAACAAGACTTAAATTTTCAACCAAGAGCAATGTAAATAAATAAACTATATTTTGGCTATTATTAGTTTAGGAAAAGATGCGCACCACTCCAAACATAAAAAAAGGACAATAAAAATAACAACCTAATTAATCGATAAGTACACGAAATAAAATACTTTGTTAAACAAACCTGATTCTTATATCTGGCAGGCTAGGGCAGGGGCTAATAAAATACATTATTATTGATTTCATCATTTATTCTGGGCTTTTTCACCTGCCTTCCCATTAACCATTTACGTTTCTTTATTTCATCATTTCCTTTCTATATAAATGCTGTTATTGTTGAAGATTTGGCGTTATACCCATCCGTTAATAATCATAAACGGTTGCCTTTATTCATTTTATATAGAAATTTGAATCTACCGATGTCTCGTTGTCACATATTCAGAGCTCGTTTATATCTGCATAATCAACAATGGATGCATCCATCACTTGTCTATTCTTGATCCTTTCCTTTTCTAGCAAATACAGTCTCTCTGCTTCAGGCATCGCTTGCATTATTGCTGAGAGTCTGGAATTTATTTCCTCAAGCTTTTCCACGACACTATCATTTGTAAACATGCCCAACAGCACAGTCCCAACAGCCCCCCTGCTTTCAATCAAAGGAAGTATGATAATGACCAGGGAGGCAATACTACCCCAAGCAATAGAGATGACAGCCCAGAATGTGAAGTACCCAGAGCTGAAAACCTTAGCTGGGAGTGAAAGAATGGGCCACAAAACCACAATTACAACAGTAAATCCTATGCCCCACTTGACAATCCATATTTTGGCTCTTTTCAGCCTTTCCTCCTCGAATTCTTCTGCAGATAAGTTTGTCTCATCCATCTCCACCATGGTAATGCATTTGGTTGTTTCCCAGTCATAGTTTTGGGGCCAAAGAAAACTACAGACTGCATGAATTAGCCCCCCTGTTAGTATTGACACCAGGTTCCCAGCAAGCATGGGTGCATTCCTTCCTGTTGTGTCAAGATTTACCCTTCCATATTCTATACTTGTCACAGAGAGCCATGTACTTACTCCCAATATACAGCCTCCTATTGTTCCTGCTATTGCTCCCACTGCATTGGCTTTTCTCCATAGAAGTAGGAAAGTTATGGGCATTACAGCTGAACCAATTAGCACTCCCATGGCTAAGTACATCCATGCCAAGGAGATTCCAGCCTTGTTCAGTACCACTGCCAGGAAACCCATAAGGCATCCAAATGCGAGAACCACTGTCCTGGAGACTTTGAGGATCTGCTCCCCAGTGGCATTGGGATTGACATAGGTTCGATAGATGTCATATGTGCATAGTGAAGACACTGCAATGAGCTCTGAGGAACCAGCAGATGTCACTGCCCTGCATTGCATAAAATGGGAATCAGCATATTTACTGTGTTTGAAAAGTAGGGTAGGTTGAAAGTTTCCAAAATTTGAGATTCCAAACATGTCTGGAAAAGTTCAAAACCATGGAACATGTAAAATCATATACATAGGTGAGAATAATTGCAAAATCTTTGTATTGTTTCATTCATTTATTTTCTAATTCTTGCTAGAGAGCTTGGAGTTGAATTTAAAACAAATGATTTTTTGTTAAGAGCAAAACCGACGTGTAACTTTGAGATTCGTTGAGAAACAATCTAAAATTGAGTGCAATGAAACATTGAAATTAACAAATATCAGTCAAGTAATATGTACCCTACTTTTTTCTTTTTTTCTTTTCTTGGGTTATTTCTGAAGCTTGAGTTTTAGTATTGATGATATATAATAATTGCACCGAACAGAAATATATTGCATACACATAAAACTTAAACAATTTTGAAACACCCACAAGTTGGAAATAAATCTCAGAAGTATTACAGAGTTTGTACAGCCATATAATAATTATTTCACCAATATCCAGATGGCTAAATAGCCTCAAAATGACATTACAAGCATACCCATCAGCTGCTTTTATAAACAGGTCTGAAACTTGACTGTGAACAGCAAACTGGGCTTCCAAAAATGGTTTCAAACCCCTCTAAATCTTCAGCTTCCCAATCCCGAAGTGTATGCTATGCAAAAAGTGTCTTGGGGCGCCTCAAGTGCCACCAAAACAAGCTCCAAACCCTAGGCATCTTGCCCTAGGAAGTCCACGCCCTCCTCCGCAGGCTATACGATCAGCAAATAAATAAATAAGTCTGATTTGAATGGTCTTCTTTGCTGTCCCATTCTTTGCTCAGAAACAACCAATCCCTCCTTTGAAATCGGGCAACAAACTGAAAGTCTGAATCAAATAAGCTCCTATGTGATTCCTGAATGAAACCACCTGCAAATTAGCCAAAAAAGATCTTCCACTTTCGTAGCTAATGTCCCTTGTGAAGGTTTCCATTCTCAAAAAGCCCTTGGAAGACAATGTCAACCAGCTATAACATGTTTTTTCCAAAATCCAGCATAGTTCAAAATGAGCTCCAAAACTTCTTTTATTTGCCTCCTCAAACCCCACGCCCAACTTGGGAAATAACACATTTTTAATTGAATTAAAAACTCCTTATGTCTTGCATGTAGGCATCCCTTTTTGAAAGGAAGCCGAGTGCGCAAAAGGAGCTTCCTACACCAATCTAAGCAGGAGAGAGTTGCAAAAATTTCTTAAAAACCTTTAACTGTTACAGATTTAGATGCACATACATATAAACAGATAAAAAATGAACTCATAACACAAAATTTTATGTGGGGAAAATCCTTTCAGGAGAAAAAACCCACCCTCCAAAACATAGCTCAATTATATTATTCAGCAACAATAAACAAGTTACAATATAATTGCAAAGCTATGCTCTTGCAGGAGTCTTCACACTTCTTCTCAAGTTTGGAGTAATTTTGGCAACATAACAGTACTTCAATAAAACAACTACAATTCCAAAATACAAGTGCTCAATATATAGGAGCTTACAATGCACAAATTAGACATTTCTAAATCAATTGCCAAAGGTTGAAGATGCAACATGGAAAATGCCAAAACCACTGCACACGCATAATGGTAAGTTTCCAATTGTCACCACATGCAACACTACAACTGCCAGTTATCACTAAACTTGCACATGCAAAACCTGCACTTGCCAAATAATAACTGCACCTCGAAAACTCACATTCCACACAAACTCAACATGGAAATAGAAAATTCCTTCATGCACAACTCCACTTGTAAATGCAACTTTCCAACTTGACTCCTCAAAAATAGAAATTGCAAGTTGTACTCACAAGACAATGTGAGATAATTAGCAACATTAAATATTTAAAAAATCAATGCAGCTACGGAAAATCAAAGGTTGAGACACATTTTTTCTAACATTCTCCCACTTGTCGAACACCTTTGAAGAGCCAATGAAAGTAATAGGATTTAATTGCTAGAAGCCATGAGGCCCATAGACTTTGAACACCATCTAAACTTCTTTGTGCTCACTGGCTTTGTCAATGCATATGCAACATTTAGTCAGGGTGTCAACCTTCTCCAACTTCACCTTTCCATCTTCCACCATAGCACGACTAAAATGAAATTGACCATCAATGTGCTTTGTTCTGGCATGGAAAGTAGGATTCTTTGCCAAGCAAATGGCACATTGACTGTCACAATAGATAGTGATTTGACCTACATCAAGCCCAACATCTTAACACAGATGCTTAAGCCAAATGGCTTCCTTACAAGCATGAGTAGTTGCCATGTACTCTGCTTCTATCGTGGACACAGTCTGCCGCTTACTCATCCAACTAATGGCACCACCAAACATCGTGAATACATATCCACTAGTGTATCTTCTATTGTCAATATCTCCTGCCCAATTAGAATCCACAAACACATGAATACAAACTGAATGCTGAAGTCTGGTAGGATAACCATGAAAACATAGGGCATACTCGAAAGTACCTCGCAAGTATCTAAATACTCTCTTAACTACATCCCAATGTACCCGTCCAGGATTAGCCATAAAACAATTCAAGACTCCCATTGCTTGGGAAATGTCTAGTCTCGTACAAACCATAGCATACATCAAATTGCCTACAACACTGAAATATGGTACTCTAGTCATGCCCTCCATCTTAGTAGGAGATTTTGGACAATCCTCTACAAAAAGCTTCGTCCCTTGCAACATAGGAACAACTAATTGTCTGCAAGCTGTCATCCTGAATCTCTCCAACACTGAATTCACATACTTGCTTTGGCTTAACCAAAGCTTTCTATTAGCTCTATCTCTTATGACCTCCATCCCTAGAATATACCTTGCTGCACCTAGATCCTTCATCGCAAACTGTGCTGACAATTGAGACTTCAAATCTGAAATCAAACTTTTACCGTTCCCAAAAGACAACATATCGTCTATGTACAATGCAATTATGAGAATACGGCCATTATCAAATTTGTAATAAACACAATGGTTAGATTTAAACCCCATAAATCCCAAAGACAACACAAAGGTGTCAAATTTCTGGTACCACATCCTAGGAGATTGCTTAAGACCATACAAAGAATTTTTCAACTTGCATACTGGATTTTATTTACCACATACTATTCAAGATATGATAGATTTCGTCCTCCAAGTCACCATGAAGGAATGTTGTCTTCACATCCATCTGTTCCACTTCTAGATCATACGCTGCTACAAGTGATAACAGGAACCAGATAGATGTCAACTTCGCAATAGGACAGAAAATCTCACCATAGTCAATTCCCTCCACGTAAGAATACCCCTTACCGCCAACTATGCCTTATGCTTCTCAACATTGCCATTTGGACCAGATTTTCTCTTGAACACCCATTTACATCCAACAAGTTTCCATCCTTCAAGAAAAGGTCCCAGATCCCATGTATCATTTTTCTTCAATGCAACCATCTCTTCATCCATGGCTTTCATCCAAGAATCTACATCACTCATACCCTTAGCCTCTCTAATAGTCCTAGACTCATCAGTGTTAGAAATCAAAGCAAAAATGCAACTAGAATCCAACAATTAATAACCAAACCTTTCAGGTGAATATCCAAACCTATCAAGTTGCCGCCTATCTTTGGTAGACCTCTTGAATTGTTGAGGTTGAGGTTCTTCTTCTTCTTCTTCAGAACTTTCAGAGCTTCTCAAACTCTCCTCATCATCAAGTTCAACTGGAGTATGTAGTTCTTCTTGCGTTGGAGTAAGTGGAACTTGAATTACCTCCTTTCATTTCTCCTCTTTCTCTGGCTATAGCTCAACTATGGAAGGTTTCATCTCTTGAAAAATCACACTTTTGCTATAGAGAACCTTTTGGGCCATTGGATCCCAAAGCTTGTACCCCTTCACACTAACACCATAGCCAAAGAAGATACACTTAACTGCCTTGTTCTCCAACTTACACCTCTTCTCAATCGGAACATGAACGTAAGCTTCACAACCAAATACTCTGAGATGTCTCGTCGAAGGCTTTTTACCAGACCATGCCTCCATGGGTGTCTTATCAACAAGAGTTGATGTAGGAGATCTATTGATTAAATAACATGTAGTGGCTATTTCTTCAGCCCAAAACTTCTGCTCAAGGCTAGCACCACTCAGCATACTCCGAGCCCTCTCCATCAACATCTTGTTCATCATCTCTACAACTCCATTTTGTTGTGGGGTGTATGGAGTTATCTTATGTCTCTCAATCCCGTTCTCTTTATAGAACTTGTCGAACTTTGGGGAACAAAACTCACCGCCATTGTTAATCCTCAAACATTTAATCTTTCTACAAGTCTGATTTTCTACCAAGGCTTTAAACTCCTTAAATTGACTAAAAGCTTTAGATTTACTCTTGAGGAAATAAACATATGTCCTACTATAATCATCTACGAAAGAAACAAAATATACAAATTTTGACAATGAAAGAACATTCATGAGACAAAAACATTTGCATGAACATGGTCCAAAACCCCAAAAGACCTGTGAGAACTAGAGTGGAAAGTAACATGGTGTGGTTTTCCATAAACACAATGTTCGCAAAAGTCGAACTTGAGATTACAATCATCAAGGCCTTCAACAAGGCTCTTAGATTTTAGGGCTCTAAGACCCTTCTCACTAATGTGACCAAGTCGTTGATGCCATAGCATTGTCTTCTCTGCAAGAAGCTTCATTTCCAAGGAATGAGCACCCTTAGGTACCTGAAATGCATGACCATCAAATGTAGCTGCTACAGATTTCTCTACTCAATTTGATGGTGAGGATGATGAATCTAGAGATTTCTTCTTTGGCTTGTCAGATAAACAATTGTACTGAATAGTGCATGCATCTAGCTTGAACAAGGTGTCGATTCGAACACCCTTAGCCAACACCATAGCTCCTCTTGTCGTCTTGCATCCTCCACTCGATAAGACAACTTGCACTCCCAAATCATTCACTTTACTCACAAAAAGTAGGTTTCGTGCCAAACCCGGGATATGCAAGACACCATCAATCCCCTTCACCTTTCCATTAGGGAATCTGATTTTGACTCTTCCACGATTGACAATCTTCAGGTGAGAGTCATCACTCATATACACCTTCCCACCATCATATTCTTCATACTTTGAAAACCAACCTCTGTGAGAGGTCATGTGGAAAGAAGCACCCGAGTCTATCAACCACACATCTTTTGATTTATGCGTTGCCAAAGCTGCGTCATCTTGAGAGGATTTATCAGAGTCAGAATCTGAGAAAGTAAAAATAGCATGCCATTCGTGCACAAAAATAAAACAAAACTGTTTTACAATTACTTTTTCTCCTTTAAATAAAATATTATATACAAGTTTTGGTATTTGGAACAATTAAACATGTTTCACAAAATAATTTTTTTCCTTTGGACCTTGCTCATAAATCAATTTTCCTATGTTCATTTTAAAAGAATACTGTAGTGCCAAGAAAATAATGCAACAAATTTCAATTTTCTTCTTTCTGAGTCAATAAGACAATCCCTCCAAAATTAGCTCAAGCAATGAAAGGAACTCAGAGATTAGTAAATTACATGAATAACATTGTAAGAAGCAACACAGCACCACCCTTTCCCATAAGAGCTATTGCTGTAGCAGGTGGTACCAGTCCATGGCTAGCCTCAGTTGCTGTCAATGGAAGATCAAGAGCTAAAGCACCAAGGCCTAATGATGTTGCCAGTGAAAATGGAATAGCAAACCAAACAAGACCTCCTAGCAAGTAACCTTTGTGGGCGGACGATGGCCGTGCTGCTATAGCACTGACCCAATATCCCTGCAAAATACAGTCTGTCCTGAGAATTTTGGGCTAAAAAATAAAATCAGTTTACATTCAAATTATCAGCATAACTTTCTCAAAACCCAACACCTACACTGAAGACATAAGATGTCCTGCAATTGTGTTTCCTATCTTGGATGATACTGATATAGTTTTTCATATTATAAAGTAGAGAAGAAAATCAGATGACTCCTGGTGTGCATGTAAGAGTTAATATATCCTGCTATGACAATTCCTACTCACAGAAATACTTTCCAAATGCTTCAGACTAAAAGATAAATTTCAGAAGCCTTCAATCTATGCTGAAGTGAGAAATTTCAAGGATCAAATTCTTACATTGTCCACAAAGACAGTACCAAAGTTGCCGACAATATTTATGATGCCAAAAACAAGGCCCCCAGTACTCAACATGGTGAGGTATGAACCTCCATGATTCCCACTTACAGCACCACATGCCTGCCCTTCATGTGACAATGGTTCTATACAGTTTCTTGTCTTGCTTGCCACAATAAGAAGTTTTTCATACACAATCTTTGGACTCCCCAGCTGAGTACTTGATGTATACACTAAATATACAAATACCACCAAAACTACGTGAACTGCCCTATCCAAAGTACAAATTGTTAGTATCGATGCCTCTGAACTAGGAATGTAAACATAATGTATTGAGGTACTTATAAACTGCAGTACAATGGGTATTGCTATTGAGTGGAATAGAATGGAAGACATCGGTTTTATATGCAGGAAAGCAAGACTAGTGCATGTAAACTAAAAGCTTTATTAACTTGGACAGAATTCTATCCTCTATTTCTTTTCTAGGTTTTATTTATGACTTTTATTCTCATTTATTTCAATTCTTTATGAAAGAAACCGAATTGTTTCTCGAAATGAAAAAAATTGTCCTCGTCCAGAAAGGCATAAGCCTTTCTTCAACAGTCAGCAAAGCAAAATTTTCATATTGTAACTGAATTATTTGCCTTATCCACCTCAAACCCATTAAGGACTTTGAATCTTGAGATGCTACTAAATTAAATATTTAAATTTTATTCTCATAACCTGTGCCTACATATTGAGGAAAGATTAATCAGGGAAGATGGTAACAACTTATCGAGGCAAACTTTTGTTGGGTAGGGGATTGGTTCTGTCAAAGATGGAAAGGGAAATCAATAACATGTTGACAAGGTAAACCATAAATAACGAATTGATAATTTGCGATACATTGCAGAGAACCATTTTTCACAGGGCAACATGATTTGTCATCCCTGCCTCCTCTGGGAGGTGGAACTGAGAAATGCTTTACTTTTAGATATCATATTCACCATGACATCTGGGGGGAGATACTGCTGTCTATATAGAAACTTGAAATCTTTTTCTCCACTTTCATTATATATCTTGATCAGAGGTGCTTGGCCCTATTTCGTTGGGAGGCTATCATTCTGAAGCATAGATTTTTCTAAGTGACCCCAACAGTTGTCAAGTTGTTACCTTATCGTTTTAAACTTTTTTCCCAAAACTACTGATTCCAATCTTGCAATTAGATCAGAAAAATCCTTATGCAGATCAAGGAATGAAGCAATGCCTATATTCCGACATGGTAAATACCCAGAAACAAGATTTAGATATTTGTTCTGCAATATAAATATAAACATCAACACCATTACATAGCACATTAAGAAATCACCATGATAGAATGATCTTGTGGTATGGCATTCTAAGAGAATCCCTATGAGGCCTACATAGTGTAAACTGTGAGGAGCACAAATATGTTTTGTGAACACCAAATGATAGTGTCTGGCAGGATTGGGCAAACTGATCACTTGGAGGACCATGGTAGCTAGAATGCACTTGAAAGTGATGCGATTGTATGGAAACTGAGTATCTTGAATTTGTGGGTTAATGAATAAGATCAAGTTACAGATCAATAATACAATCATGATGTGATTGTATAGAAACTGAGTATCTCGGATTTGTAGATTAATAGACAAGATCAAGCTAAGAATCAATAATAAAATCATAGGCCAGCAACTTGAATGGAGGTCTTCCTTTCATCACCCTAAACACAGATTGGGAGTGGCAGATCACCGTGATCTATCAGTCATTGGGAATTTGGCATCTCGTATTTAGTTGTATCCTCACCATTGTCCAACTTGAAGACATTTCAATGCAATACACTATGACTAGGTAAATGCATCAATTGATAAAAGTTGTTTTGTTTGCATGTTGATACATGGTTAGTCAAATATGTGTGGATCATGCAAGTGGTTCTGAGTTACAAGCATAATTGCCATAGTGACCAACAAGAGATTGGTAATTGAGGTAAAGTATGTGGCTAAATGAAAATGTAAGTCTATAAACAGAAGAGCTTGAAAAGAAATGATAAAAGAACAAATCCTAGAGCTTTCATAGGTTTCATGGTAAGGCATGCATAGAAAAACAAGCATACCTTTGGGTGGAGATACCTTGTAACTAAACATATTAATATGCTTATTGAAAGTGACAATAATCTAAATCTAAGAACAGTTGTATGGTTCTGTGAGAGTACATATATGTCTATGAGACAAAGGTGGGAAGCTAGACAGTATATATGTTGCAAACTAGAAATTTCCATTGAAAGAATTTTATTTATTAGGATATTTATTAATGAGAAAACTCAAAATTCGTTCATTTTAAAGAAAATTTGTCAAATCCTTACCAAGTTTAAGGCATCTACGTGAATCAATAAATTCTAACTGTCACACTTTATTAGTGCATAGAACAGAGCCATTAATGCTCTGCTTCATCGGTTCAATCCAGTATGACTCGAAATAAAGACATCTTGTAATGTACCTAAGCAATTACACAAGTGTAAGGCCTCCTTTCCATTATAAACACAATATTTCAACTTACAGAGCCAGAGGAGCAATTGTCAACCAAAGAAATTATTATGATGGTTACAATATCACTAGAAACTCATATTTCTCAAGTTGATTTAAGGATGGATTAATGAGCACCCCTGAGCCATGCTTAAATTTGGCCCACTTAAAATGGAGGGGTGTTCCATTTAGACTTCAATTTAGCTCATACAAATCAAATCATGTAATTATTTTCAACATCGTACCATCTACCTCGATATGTATTAAGGCTTGCATTAGAAAATTGTATTACAAATTAGATGCATCGCTGGAAAGTGTACTGATGAAAATTTCCTGGGATCATACCTTGAGATGGTGAGCTATTGTGTGGTGTTCAAATACTCTCTATCACCTTTATTGTAATTTTTGGCCTTCTCTCTCTTGGATAAGTTATATTTATAGCACTAACATTGTTAGAGGTCTGTTAACCTTCTACCTAATAATATTTGAGAAAGTGAGGTCTGCAAACTTTCTACATAATAATATTTGAGAAGGTGGTCTGTTCACTGCTAAAGGATTTGAATTGGTACTTGATATGACATGTAAAACTGAGTCATATTGATTTTTTGTCATAGATCCATATATAATCATTTGAGTCTGATTTCAAACTTTTAAACTATGCTATATTGGAAAGGTTATTGAATTCATATTTGTTGAATGCTATATTAGAAAGGTTATTGAATTCATATTTATTGACTGTAATGATAGTTTTTATTGCAATTCATCACATTTTCAATATCGAAATAAGGGCTTATTTATGTGGTAGTATTACAGGAAAGAAATGCCAAATTATTCTTGGAGGCAAATTTGTTATTCTGCCTGGACTCTTTTTTAGGGGAAAGATACTTCACTTTATGTTATAAGAGAGAAATGAGGAAAAACTACAATAAAGCTTACATGGCATCCACCTAGCATTTTATTTAGTCATTAACAAATTTCTTTTAGTGAGGATAATTGCTTAGAGATTGAAGGGTTTTTAAAAAAGAGAGTAAAGTGAGACATGTACAACAATGGCCAAAAAATATGTAGTCAATCTAGTTGGAATGCATACCAATAACTGAATGTATATAGCTAGCTAAGAAAGTAGCTTTCAGTCCTCCTGCAAGTGTGTAAACAATGACACCAAGTGGAATCAGAAAGCTAGCAGCATATATATTTACACCAGTCAAAGCATTTACAACAGCAGAACCGCCCAGCAGTAGCATTGCAGTCACAATGATGTTTGTCAAAAAACAAAATGCAAGGAAGACCATGTGTGCAGCAGAGCCCCATCTGTGTATAACCAGTGCAAACTTTGGTTAGATAGGCATATAGAGTCCAAGTTACATATGTCTGTTTATAAATAGATGACAATCAATGTTGGAATGTCTATATAGCATGTTAACTATCTAAGGTGTTCTGAAATAACTCAACAATGGCTCACATACCTAGCACGTACAATCTCGCAAACAGTGTGTGCATATGGAGCCTTTCTTTTGATTTCGATCGCAATGATTCCGAACAAGAGAACCTATTTTTGAATTCATTCAGAGTTATTTTCGTGAAATCAAACAAGATAATGATTCTTAAAGTAGTATATTAATGGCCTTCTCATAATTGATAATAGTGCAATTTATTTTTTATGAACTTGAAATTCTAACTTTACAGTGTAAAGCAATGGAATTTTTTGTTTTGCACATTATAATATCTGATGCAAGATTTATTACAATACCTGAATTGTGGCACCACTTGCATACCAAAAAGGCCCACTGACGCCATATTGCCAAGCAACATGTGAACTCTGTAAAATAGTTGCCGCCCATGTCCACTGCACCAATTTTCTGTCTCATGGTTAGATAAAAGGATGAAAGTGGACACAATCACCACAGAATTGAGAAAATGGAATAAATGCTTCAGAATTACCTGGGATACAATTACACTGGCTATGAGCCCTGTTTGGACATTTCTACCAGCTGTGTTAAACCATTCAGATGTATGTCGAGATCCAACATAGCGCCGTTCTAACCACACCTAATTTCAAAATCAAGAATACTATATCACAAATCTTCTTACGTTTTGTATTCACAAAGAAACTCTGCATTTAAAAAGTTTACTTTCAGTGCTGGAATTGAGTAATTTTTTATACCATACACCTTTTGCTTTCTCAGTCTACAAATTATTTGCGACTTTGTTGCGTAGCACTATAAGGCTTAAAAGCCCATTTTGTATTCACAAAGAAATTCTGTATTTTGAGAGCTTAATTTCAGTGTGGAAATTGAATAAATATTTATACCATATATCTTTTGCTCTTTCAAAAAACTTCTTTGGGTTTGTACAGATATATTTATATATATGTATGTATATAAAATTTAAAATTATATAATATAAAGCAATAATACTCATAATTTATTAATTGTCAATAAAAAATGTTTAAATATCTCATAATTTGTAAAAATAAAAATATTCATAAATTCATAATTCAGTGATTTGTCAAATGTCAATACACAAAGATAATTACAATCAATATTTAATAATCTTCATATTGCTCTTCATCAAAAGCATCATAGTCAATATTTGATTCAACTTTATTTGAACCACAATGAGTTATCCTGTCACTTCCACTAATCATGTAATGTATAAGATGCCTCATCTAAAGATATTTTTCTGGCAAGTTGTGCAACAATAACATCTAAGTCAACACACTCAAGAGTTGGATCCCAATTCCTCATCACCCTCTCATTATAATCACATTTCTTACATGACAAGAGATTAACTAGAGGGGGTCTGGAAGTGAAGACGCAGCACCTCTCATGGGGTCTGGGGGCAATTCTCCCAATAGGGTTGAGAGGTAGCACCGCTCATGGGAGTCCAGGGACAACGCCCCCAATGTCGAGGAGCAACATCCCTTGTGGGGGTCTGGAGGCAAAATTTCATGATGCACTTCACATTTCACAATTTTATCACTTAAGAGTGAAATTATGTACGCAAACAACTTTTTATTTATAAAAATGTTTTTAAAAATTATTTTTTTCATTTTTTTTGGGCAGTCCTCACTCCTGGTTCGACCCAAGTTCACCCAAGGTTCCTCCTGGGTGCCCGGGAAGGATCCTAGACAAACCCAGTGGGGAACCAGCCTGAGACCCAGACCCAAACCGTACCCTACCCATTCGGGTATGGGAGGAGTCTAAGTGTAACCGGGTAACATAGCTCTCAAACTAGCAAATTACTAGTGACTTTGTTGCATAGCACAATAAAGCTTGAACATCAACCATACAATTTTATGAGGATGCAAAAGGAAATAAGTAGATCTTTGTCCATAGTTAAGGAGGAGTTGCAGAAGTAGAAGGGCCAGTTAGCCAAACTTCAATAGATCGGTGTGGTTTGCGTTGAGAAGAGTCGCTGCCATGCATCCCATTACAGGAAACAAGAACAAGCAAAGCAATGGTAAATCACTTTTTTTTTTTTTAAGGTTGGTTCAACATATTCCGAGCCTCAACCTTAACTTTGCAAGGACCTTGCTAGTGTTTATATTGTTAAATATAAGTTGTTAATAGCAGCCTATTATCTTCAAAGGTTAAATCAATTTGCATGAATTTTCTCAAGCCTTTAAGGTTTGTGTTCATCAATTTGTCTATAATTCTTTGCCAATTAGGGCTTCAGCTGGCATTACCAGCTTTCAGTAACAAGATTATGGACCTGAGTTCAAGGTAAGAGCTTTTGTACTTAGTTGTAATTTAAATAGTAGATGCTCTTTTCCACCAAAATAAGTTAATGGGGTAGCATGCATCTAAAATTCAAAAAATGCTGCCTTTGCTTCTTGTTTTTTTCTGTCTTATTTGGGATGTCCGTAGCTTCTCCTAATTGTGAGGTGTATCTGATAAACGAGATTTTAACAGAAAATATTGAGGATTTCATATGTCCTATTCATTTTACTAGATTCCTTTTGTCACGCATACTAGAGTTAATAGCGTATAAGACTGGAGTTTCATATGGCGAAACGCAGAAGCCCTCGTGTGTAGAGGTTACTAAACTTCATTTGACAAATTAGATTTTAATTGCTCCATTTCCACGGAAAACATGTCCCCTTGGGAAGGCGCAGTGATCATTGATGTATTACCATGGGAAACATACCTACTTGGGTAGGCACACTGATCAGCCCTTCAACTTACAGCTAGACCACAGCTTGGTCGACATAAGCTACTGCCTACATCAATAGCAAAACCTTGGATAAATTCCTTCCATAGATGTCTCGGCTGAAATAAGTCTATGTGTGTCCGTGTCAATACATAGCAAGAAAAGTGGATACCTTGAGGATGACCTGTGTTTAACTTTTGGGTAATGGCCCATATTCACATCTCCAAAGTTTTATAGCTTCCTATAGAAATACCTGGTTTGCGATATATGGCTTCTGCCTCTTTATCATTTTTCTGTGTGTGTATGCTCGTTTGAAGATTACTAAATTGCAGTTATCGTAAAAGATGTTCTAAAGGAGTAAACATGCTTTGACAGGTCCTCCAGTGATGGAATTAATGCTCCAACATAATAGGTGTTAGTTTCAATCATGTTTAATAATTCTTAGTTTGTTGTAAATCATTTCAATTAGTTGTCAATAATTTCAGTTTGCTATCAATCATTTCGTTTAGATGTCAAATGTATTAGCTATTTTGTAGGAAGACTATTAAGTCTTCTACACCTATAAAATTATAAAATTGTAAGTTATGAATAAATGAAGTTTTTTACTTTGTTATTTTTCATTTTGCTCTCTGTTTTTCTTTATTCTCTGTTTTTAATATGGTATCAGAGCTAATAGGAAGTCTTGGTGTTGTGAGTCTGTCCTAAGTTTGATGTTGTGTACTGTGGAAGATTCTAAAAAGAAGCGTTTTGTTGTTTAGCTTGCTGCAAATATAAGAGTTGAGAGAATGACAGCTGTTGTTGAAGAACCACTAGATGCTGATGATGATAATTTTATCAAAGATGAGACAGTTGTTCTAGTTTGAAGAGGTCAACACTTTGAAGATAGGGAGGGATGCACTAGAGAATAGATAGATGCTCAATGGTTTGAAATGCTTGTGGATCGAAGAAACTATACCTCATTGGGGTTATGAGACATACATGTGAAGATTGGTGTCCAATAGTTCAGGAGAGATCCGGAAGTTTGGAAGTTCAATATCATACTTTTATGAGGGTGATGAGACACTTCATGTGCAAATGGTGTCCAATGATATTGGGAACTTGGATGATAGCTAGATGACTATACCTGCAGTTAGGGCGTAGCTTGAAGAATTCTTACTGGTTCAAGAATTGTTTTTAAAATGTATTTCTTATTATTTTGTAGTAAGTCAATTTGATGTTGTAGTATTAAGAGGGAGTGTTGGAATTAATGCTCCAACATAATAACTGTTAGTTTCAGTAACTGTTAGTTTGTTGTAAATCATTTCAGTTAGCTGTCAATATTCCAGTTTGCTGTCAATCATTTCAGTTAGATGTTAAATGTATTAGCTGTTTTGTAGGAAGACTATTGGTTCTTCTACACCTATTAAATTGTAAATTGTTGATGAATAAATGAATTTTTTTATTTTGTTATCATTCTGCTCTCTGTTCTTCTTTGTTCTCTGTTTTTAATATCCAGACAATTCTAGACTTAAGGAAGTTAAAAGTCGTCTCTTCTAAAGTTGTATGGAAATGAAGCTGTATGAGAAAAAAGCTCTAGGCACAGAATAAAAACAGTATATCCGGCTTCCAAATTATGCATACCAGGAATGAAGTGAAAACAGCAAAGAAGGCACCAAACCCCAGTATTACAGCGTACCCGACGCCTTGATTAAGCGCTGGTTGGCCTTGAAAAAAGCTTTTCTGTCTCATACACTCTACAGTATTACCAATATAATATTTTCCATTGAGTCCACTTGGCGGGCAGCTCTCAGTAGCCATCCGTTTACTTGTAGACAGGGTTTCAAAAAACAAAAGGACTCCGTATCATAGTAAACATAGAATGCAGAAACATAAACAGAATTTCCCGTGCTGGGAAGAAACCAATTGAGTAGTCTTTCTTTGTGACTGCTGCAGCTCAGCTCCTCTAATAGATTCACGAGATTCCACTGAATATTTAAGTCAACAAATGTATGCATGTGGACCAGGTCTGATAGGGACACTAATTGGGCGCCCGTGCATGGTGTCCAAAGTATATTGGATAAAAAGTTTAGGGAAGCTGGTGACAGATTTTTTTCTCCGTCTTTGACTGTGACGGGGCCTCGAGTAACAGTCAATGGCCTCTTTTTTTTCTTCGTTTCTGACTGTGACGGAGCCTCGAGTAACAGAATAGTTTTTTTTTATATTTATGAGTACTTCCTCTTACACAATTTTACTGTAATCACTTCCTCTTAAACATCTTGTGGTAAGCAAGAAAACTTTTCTTCACAAGGGAAAAACTGTCTCCTATACCTTTATCGCAGCCAGAGCATATTTTGTCGAGGCTTCTCAAAGTCTCTTTGATTACTCTTCCTCTCCAATACATTAGAAGTTTTATAACAATCTCATTTTGTGCATATCATCGAGTGCATGGTCATTCCACTAATGAATGTCAGGGCTTGAGTAATAAAATACAATAGCTTAGTGATTGTGATGCTCTTCCATGTGTTGATGCACCTAATCACTCTAAACAATAATAATATTTATCCTATGGTGTTGCTCCCCACTAGGTGGCATTTGTAGCTTCATATGTTTTCTCATTGCCATTCATGGTGGCACAATCTTAAGTGCAACCATATATTTCTATGTTAGCAATACAATAGTCTCTTGCGTGGTTGTCTTTTCCTTTAAGCTTGGGGGCAAAGATAACTAGTTTTTGGGAGGTGTGTATTATTTTTAAGGATCCCCTCTTCCCCTCTTATTCCCTTAAAATACCAACATAGCAAGTATGTTGACATTTTAAGAGGGGGCATATCACTCTATCCATTTCATAAGACGTCTTGTGAGTTTGACTTATTGGCATACCCCTTTGGTGGTGGTGTTATAACGCCCCCTGAGACGTGGTTATCAATTTGTCCCCTATGGTTAAGAATTTTCTCATCCCCCACAACGTTAAACCTTTGTATGCTCTTTGAAGCGTGATTGAAAAAATATTCCATAGATTTGGCATAGCGGAGCTTGTTGATTCATGAGCTTGAGCATTTTTACATGGCCGTATAGCATAACACACATTGCTTGCCAATGGGGCCATGTGTTTCATGAGTGATTTAACATCCTTATAACAACACCTTTTTTGTTTAAACAACATATTCAATAGATGATGTTTGGTATTTGAGACAAATTTAAGACTGAGGTTTCTTTGCCTTACCAACATGAATCCTTTTTAGTACCAACACTTGTACATTTGTGTTTTGATTATGTCTTATTGTTTACATTGTGTTTACATCACGTTTGCATTTTATTTATATCATGTTTCTTTTTGCATTATGTTTATGTTGTGTGTCTTCATCGTGTATGCTTCGTGTTTGTCATGTTGCATTACATCTCATACATGTGTGTTCCTTTGTCCTTATGTTGTCTTGCAATAGAATCTTGAATCTTGGGGGCTAGTACATCCCCTAGATTCAATGTCATCCTATCTATTCAATATTTGGATAATTGAACCCCTCTTGACATAGAATCTTGAATCTTGGGGGCTCTCTTGTTGTCGAAAAAGACAAAGAAAAACTTGGCACAATTCACTATGGTACCGACTTTTAAAAGCAGGGACAAAAAGAATGTGTAGAGAAGACAGTAGACATCATCTCCTTTTGTCGCCCCGTAGCCATTGCAAATATTATGATCTACTATCAATTTTAATTTTATTTTTTTGGTGGTAGTAGTGTCTATATTATCATTTATGATATACAATTACATATTTTTAAAAATGGATGGAAATAGTCATATGTCATAAGTTTAAATGTAGGAGCAGTTAAGAATAACACAATTATATTAAGTTGTTATGCGACAAGAGCAAGAGCAAAGGAAGGAGGAGGTGGGTTCCAATCATCAAATTTACCACATATGTTAGTGCAGTTTGAAGTATCCATTAGAGAATCTTAACCATCATTACCATCTTTATTATTATCATTTTGTTTATGTTCAGTAGCAACTTGAACAAGGGAAATAATAAGAGCCAGTTGAGGGAAATTGTTAGAGTTTGGCTCGCTAGCAATCCCACAACCAAAAGTTGGGGGAGAAATAGAACAACTAGTGGGTTGTGATCATTGTTGTTGAGGACAATCTCTTCTTCTAGAAAGTAGAGAGGCCTAAGAATGAGTGTCTCGATTGCCACTAGTAGATTGGTTGCACCCTCAATGATGCCCAAGGCAAAGATTGACCTCTACTAGAGCTGGGAGTTGAAGAGAACATGTCAATAGTATACGAGGTATTACACAATGATCCAATGGTACTTGAAAGTGAGAAACTTCAAGTCCAATTTTATTGGTGTCCACTTGAATCTATATAAACACATTAGAAAATATCATGGCTTTAGAATAAAGTGAGAAATTAAAATCAACTAACCCTCAAAAAATATACTAAAATTTCCATCTTTTCAAATACAATTTTTTTTCACCATATAAGCAATGCCAAATTTGATTATATCTAGAAGGGATCCTAGGTCCATCCCCTACCAACATCATATGCCAAGAAAAAGGTTTGGGTTGAAAAGACTTCAAGAAATCATGGATCCAAGTCTTGTTGTACTAGTTTGTGCATGATTACCTCTAAAGTCTCTCCCAAAGGGGCGAATTTCCTTCTTGGTTGGTAATATTTCCTCTATGGCCTCTCTTGATTGTTTTGCTATTGATTTTGTTGTTGGTTGTTCGATTGATTGTTTTGGTAACCAAGTTGATTGTTATTTTGTAACTGCAAGGTTATATCATCAATAGGTGTGTTCATTTGGTTTGGAAGGATGTTATAACCTTGTTGTTTGATGACATTTTCTTGATCATAGGTGGGTTTTTGTGAAGGTGTGGACCTTTGATAACCATTTTATATATAAAGAGGGTTAAGTCATTCTTGTGTGTTGTAGGTACCTTGAGGGTGGAGTGCACCTTGATATTGAACTTGAGGAATTCTTTGATCTTGAGTTTGAGGTGTGTCTTGATGTTGCGGAACTCCTTGATATTGCATTTGAGGTACATCTTGGGGTTGTGGAACTCCTTGATACTGCAATTGAGGTACATCTTGATATTGCATTTGAGGTACACCTTGGTGTTGTAGATTTTGTTATGGCAATTGATGTTGTTGATTCACTTGATGTTGTGGAAATGGACTTTGCTAGCTGATATGAATCAATGTTTTGATAATGTTGAAAATGTTGTTGATGTGGATATTGAGATGTTTGAGGATGTGTGTTTGTTTTTTGTTGGGGTTTTTGAATGAAGGAAGATCCATATTGATTTTGCATAACATTAGGATCTTGATTTTGATGTTGTAACCCTTATTGATATTGTGCATTGTATGAAGGATCATAGGATAGGGGTTGTTGATATGAGGTGTCTTGATGTTGAACATGTTGATATTGTGACTCACTCTTTTGATGGTATCCAAAGCATTGTTGATAATTATTTCCAGTTTTGTTTTCAATTGCATTTAGGGAAAGTTGATGTTGTAGATTTTGATGGTGATTTTGAGACCCTTGATGTTGTTGTGACCCTTGCTAAGAGGGATTCGAGTAATAGATTGATGTCCCCATGGATGAGATTTTGTTTTGGTGAAATGATGTATGAAAAGTGATGTGGGGTGTTTGGTTTCCTAAATGGTGAAAGTTTTAACTAGTTTTTAGATATGTTTCTAATTTTCACCAAAAAATAAGGCAATTGTGACAAACTTTGGGTTGACTATGGTCGAGTTTTGGGTAGCTGTGGTAGAGTTTAGGGCAAAAAGCGTTAAATTTTTTCAAGTGTACAAATGTCAATGTCAACTGTGATGGAGGGGTGCAACTATGCTAATGATGAAGTGAAAATGTGTTCTAGTTTGTCAAAAGCGGCAAAGAAAGCCAACAATAGCAGCCAAACTGGAAAATGCAATAGGAATCTTGTCCACTGCGGAAAATTTTAGGACAAGCGTGGAAATTAATTGCAGAAGAGACCTTTATATTTCTGAGACTATGTAATCAGTGAGAGAAAAAAACACAAATTCTGTCAAAAGCATTGGTTTTTGGGTCGACTATGGTAGAAATAATGTCAATTGCACGAGAATTATATGGCAAAAGCGTTAAGATTTTGCAGATACACATATTTTAGATTCAATTGCACAAAGGGGTGCAACTGTGGTGAATGTTTACCAGTGATTGTTTATAGACAGAGAGAAAAAGTGAGTGTTTTCTGGAAAGTGCGACCAATTTTTGATCAAGTGAGCTAGAAATAGTAGCAGAAGCGGCCTATGTGTAAATTGGTTTTCTAGCTTCAGTATTTTGGCAACAACGTTGATGTTTTTCTTGCAGTTTTTGAATGTCTTGATTTGTTTCCAGATGTTGAAAATGGAGGTAATTATGTAGCTTAATACTTTGTAAAATTATGAGAGTGTAGATCTAATTAAGTTTTCTTTGTTACAATTTCTTTGTGGATGATTATTTGTTTAGATTCATTTTACCAATTGTAGAAGTAGACAAAAGATTGTAGAAGAATAAGACCAGAAGATAGAAGTGACACAACATATACCATGGAGAAACCCTTTCGGGAAAAAACTCCACCACCAGAATCAATAGTTCTTGTATTATTTAACCTTAGAACAAGATTACAATAATTCTTTATCAATCCTTGTTTGAGATGCTTCTTTTTCTCACTTAATTAGATCTATAATCTCATAGTTTTACAAAGTAGTAAGCTACATAATTACCTCCACTTTCAACATTTGGTATGAGAGCTAACGGTTGGGGTAGAGTTTGGGACGCCTTTCTCTTAAAAGTTTGAAGGTTTTTTGGATGTAGTGGGAGCTTTTACTATTGTGTTATTGTTGATTTTGGAAAATAAGTTTGTTACAATGAGTTTTAATTCTCATTTAGATATTGAAAGATTCAATGGATCTAATTATGAGATGTGGAAACTAAAAATGGAGGATCTCCTTGAAGAGAGAGATCAGTGATTAGCTGTTGGTAATGAGATAAAGTCACCTACAACGATTTCAGATGAGGATTGGGCTAAGATTGATAAGGCAAGAGGGACCATAAGATTATGTCTTGATGATGTTGTTCTCTCGAATGTTTCAGAAGAAACTACTACATAGAAGTTGTGGAAGAGAATAGGTGATATCTATCAAACCAAAAGTCTTACTAATAAGTTGTATCTGAAAAGGAAGTTGTATTCTTTAAAGTTGAAAGGTGGTGATTCTATTGCAAATCATTTGAATACTTTTAATTTGATTCTAAGTCAGTTAGCATCTATAGATATAAAGCTAGAAGATGAAGATAAATTCATTTTGTTACTTTGTTCTTTACCAGAATCTTGGGAAAATCTAACTATTGCTATCAGTGGTAGTGGTGCAGATCCGAAGATGGACAATATAATTCCTACTCTCCTATCAGAGGAGATGAGGAGGAATTCTAAAACGAAAATCCAAGATTTCTTGTTTGTAAAAGGTAGGCCTGAGGAAAAGGAACCTAAGGGAGACAAGGAAGGGAAGGGTAAATCAGAAGGACAGAGTAAGGTAAAGTGTTGAAACTATGGGAAATCAAGACATGTGAAGAAGGATTGTAAGAACAAGAAAAAGAGTTTTGATTCTTCTACAGAGGAATCCTCGGATGACGGTAATCATGCATTGATCATTTCATGTAAAAATGCAAGTGATGACTCTTTGATTGATGTTAAAGAGTGATCTTCATGAAAGGGATGGTAGTCATGATGCCATGTGTAGCTCGTACCATGGTTCAGTGGGAGTTGTTGGCAGTGACGTGGATGCATCATTGGTAAGGTTATCTCCATGTGATTGGGGATATGTTTTTTCTTGGTTTAGAGTAGTTGCTATTATGTCATGGTTTACTCTTGATACACGTTTAGAGTTTGGCATGGTACTTGTTCTCTTGAGACTAGGATGTTTATGTATGTTATGATGCATGTGATCTCCTTGGAGGAGATGGTTAGATCATGTTGTCATGTTTATGTTCCTAATTCATGATTGGACCTTTGACATTGATCTTGTGTAGTTCTCTTATGTATTGGGTACATTAATCATTTGCTTGATTACTTCATGATAGTGCTATGTTGCATTTGGAGTTTGGCATGGATTGGTTGGTTACAGGTCCTCATGGATACTTGGAGAAACAGGTGAGGCTTGAGTTCTCTTATGGTAAGAGATATATGTTGGAATGGTTACTTGTAAGAAAATATTGATTCTTGGTGGAGTTTATTCCCAAAAGGGTTTCTCCATGGTATATCTTGTGTATCTTCTAATATTTTTTCTAATTTTTCTACAATCTTCTGTCTATTTCTACAAATGATAAAATGAATCTAAACAGATAATCATCCAAAAAGAAATTGTAACAAAGAACACTTAATTAGATCTATAGTATAATAGTTTTACAAAGTATTAAGCTACATAATTACCTCCATTTTCAACACGAGATGTGGTAAGTGATACAACAACTTTGATTGACTCAAAAAACATGTACTAGTGTGACATGTATGTCTATGGCTTTAAGTTGTGAAATCGCAATACCGAAGCCATAGTCCAACGTTTACTTTGAGCTAATGTAGCTTGAAATTAAAGCCTGAATATTCAAAAACCTTTAAGGAGATCCTTTAAGGAGTGCAAATATATGGCTTCTTTTGAAAGCATACACTAAGTCAAAGGGTTTGCGATTCAACCATCATGTTTAG